>WAAB01012440.1:77784-102912 GCA_013389865.1 Piaya cayana
TTTTTTTTTTAGGAATTACTGATTAGCTTAGTATTAGTATCTGTCAACGGAGGAGGCAAATACATAAATGTAATGAGCAGTAATGCTCATCTGTAGAATTTTTGTACTGTTAATTTCTGCAGCCTTTGCTGAATATTGAACAAGAAAGCTAGATTCACATATATTAAGTTTCTTTGCAAGAAGCTTAAAACTGAATCATTAATGGACTAAAACAGAAGCTTAACTGACTTTTAAATTAGGCATAGTTTAAAATGTGTTGGTTTGGGTTTTTTTTTTTTGCAAATACCTTTTATAAAAGTTAGAAACTGTAGCTAGTATGAATTGTCTATAAATAGCTGTGAGCCAGCTATTTAAATAAGGAACAAATGAGCAAAATCATGTTAATGTGTCAGGTTGTGTGTTATTTTAGGTAACATTAGTAAAGGGAAGGTCAGTATGAAATCCATTCTAGTCTGACAAGCAGCTAGCTTGTCCTGTGCATTTTTGGCAGAAGTGAATGTTTGCAAATATTAAGCTAATTGTGCCAATAATGAAAACTTACCATGAGAGGCCTAGTTGTTTGGATAACCTTTTTTTTTTTTCCCCTCTCCATAGGCCTTTGGTCCTTTGATTTGACTGTCACACAGTTGCTCCAAGAAAATGTGGTAGAATCTGAAAGAGGCATCATAAACGGTGTCCAAAACTCCATGAATTATCTTCTTGATTTGCTGCACTTCATCATGGTCATCTTGGCCCCAAACCCTGAATCTTTTGGCTTATTGGTGCTTATTTCTGTGTCTTTTGTTGCTATGGGCCACATAATGTACTTCAGATTTGCTCAAAAAAGCCTAGGAAAACAGCTTTTTGTTTGTTGCACTCCTGATCCAAAAGCTGTCTATGACAGTTCACCACCTGGTAATACAACTACTGTCTGAAAGAATCAACTTCTCTTACTAACTAGCTACACAAATATGGCTAAACACATATACTACCTTTTGTGACCCTGCTTAAGGTGTTTCTCTAGAGTTGAATGCATAACATAGCTGTTACAGGATGCTGTCCTAAGAGAGCTAAAATTTGTCTTACAGTGACCCTGTAAAAATTTTTGTTTTGGTGGAGGACAGCCTGGTTGGATATTGATAGCTGATATTTCAAAGGAGCCTCAAAAGTCATACAACTAGTATTTGATCACAGAAATAATGTTGAATTTCTGTTGCTAACCCAGTTCATACTGTTTGGTGGTTATACACACTCAATTTGTTCATGAGTTCTGAACAATTCTTGTGCTTATTGAACAAAACAGGAAAGGGGTTTGAGTTGCTTCAGGATAACTTAATGTATAGTGTTCAGTTCTGCAGGTTTGCTGTTTCTATTACATGAACAGTTCTGCTCCGCTATCTTTTCAGACTGCTATTAACATCCTTCTTGGTTTCCTGAAGCAGACTTTTAAGTTCAGATGTTTTCCCAAAATACCTTTTTAGTATTCTGTTTTGGTTTAACTTTACAGAAACACCCTTGTAATTTTTTTGCATGTTTCCTTACAAATTAGATGAGTGCTAGTTACATGATATTGTATTACACTGTTGCACTTCATAAAGTAAAACATAGTTTCATTTTATCAGACCTATTGATGGAATATTATGAAGCATGGCTATTTTTTTTTAATTGCAGATTGTGGGTCTGGTCAGGTTTGATGTAGCAGAAAGTGCTACATCAGTAGTAGGTCAGGAGTACTGGTACAAAAAGAAGGTTTAGGGCAACTTAGTTTTTGCCTCAGAATAAAAGCAGCTTTAGTTTGTTTTCAAATGCTGTTGCTCTTAGAAACCCTATTAAACCCTTATACGTTGAAAAATTACTTGTATTCCAGGCAAAAGTAAAAAAAAAAAAAGTGGATTACTTGCATTTATCTTTTTTACATGTATGTGAATTTTGAATTAGTTGATTCTAAAATACTACTAAAACAGTGAGAAACTAGACTGTGGCTCTCTAAAGAAACTTCAAAGCAATGAAGAATGATATAGCCCTCTGATTTTCAACAAGTTCTTGCATTTTTTTCACTCTGTGCAAATATTAACACAGTACTTACATATTCATTAACTATATGTGCACGTTTGTGGAAACTACTCTATGCACTTTGCTTTCCCAGTAGAGTTGAAGCCAGTGCTGTTCTGAGTTTTCCTATGGCATGATAGTGTGACTTCTAAACTTAAGTGTTTGTAAAATGTTTGCAAAATAAGTAGTATGCAAAAGCATTCATCAGTAACTTGTGAAAAGTATCCTCTAAAACTTGGAAGGTTTTTAATTTTAGGTACTGTCCTTCAAACAGTTATCTATGTTACCAGATTTCAGTCATGCAGTGTAAGCGTGTGATCTCCATTGATGTTAAAGGCATTTAACTAGGGCTAAATCTAAGCCATTCTTGTTAAAATTTGTAACGATTATATTGTATATCAAACTAAATAGAATGTAAAAAAACCCAAAGAAACCCATAAACCTCTATTGACTTTTGTCTCAGATCCAGTATTTTGTAAAAGGTGTGAAAGTGAACGAATGGGAATCCTATATACAACCAATGTACCTGTAGCCCTCAGTATTGCATAACTGAATGTAACAATTTTTCTCCTCTAATGGACCAAAGCTGATCTCTATTGCTACATTACTGAAAGTTTCTCAGGGATGTTTTCACTAGATTTATAAGTGTTTATACTTTGACCAAGCTTTTGTGTGGGTTTTTTTGATACAATAAAATAAAATATGTGAATTAGAGTAGTTTCCAATTTTGTGACTCAGTCCTGAGTAACTTTTAAGGAAAAGGGAATTTTACCATCAGCAGAATTTAAAAGTCAGAAGAGAATAAAACTTACCTAGATTTGTAGAGTAAATACATCCAAAGGATAGTCTATACAAGTATGCTAGTAAATAAAATACCTCTGCTTTGCCAAATACATTCTTATGTGTATCTAATCTAAATTGGGACCAGACTTTAATAATGCTTAGTATACATAAAGGTAGCCCAAATATTACTGAATACCTCTATGCTGCGCTTTGAACATCTGAATGCCACTGTATGTATTGGACTTACTGGCCATCAGGGAAACACCTGAAAGCGCAGCTTCTTGTGGCCTGCTTAAGGCCTACAGAGCCTAGTGTGCCTAAATCTTAGTTTTGTAGCACTAAGCACCAGATATCCTAGAGAGGATGTACTCCTGAAGTCTAGAGAGCTCCAGAAACCGAACAGAGCTGGGAGCATACTATGTTCCCATCTGTCCCCAAGTATTTTTTTTGTCAAGAGCAATGTAGTCTTATTTGAGTTGAGTAGCAATTTGTTTCGTAAATAGTTCCACTAGATAACACAGTCTGGATCTTAAGCCAAAAAAAGTAGTATTAGGAGTGTATTTTGTGCACATAATGTTGCTAGGGTTTGTATGTGCAGATACACAGCTGGAAGGCAAGACAATCTCAAAAGAAAAAGGTGGATGGTAGATTTAAGAGGAAAAAGGAGGTTTAATTTGGAAATCCAGATGTATTGATCTGAATTAATGGCAAAAAAAATGTATGCTGCTTGAGCACAACATATATGTGTATGTCTAGGAAGTAAGCAGACACCTGTACTGATAGTGCTTTGAAGCAATGTGGAACCTGAAGTCTTTCTTTGCAGGACTTAGATTAAATGAGCATTTTTTTGCCTTGTATTTATTTATTATTTTTAAATGTGTCCAATTTGGATGAAAACTGCCCTTAAAATGTACACACTAAAAATCAATCTTAACAGAATGCCATATTTTATTTTTACAACCTTATGCTGGACATGGTATTGATTTATGTATTACTATTGTTAAAACTAATGAATAAATTTGTGTAAACCCCCTTTTGTTCTGTATTATTCAGTTTGTGGGCATCTCTGCATACTGTATCTAACATGGATCCTGTAACTGACAGTTTTCCATAGTGATGGAATGGAAACTACTGTGAAGCACAAACAAAGAGTATTGAGGAGGGAAGCATACTGCAAGTGTTAGTAGAAGACTTTCAGTGATCCTATAGCTCTGTCTCTAGTGAATTGATTTTTATTTACTGTCCACAGTGGTAACTGAAGATGCAGTACCTGAAGCTGTGATCTTACAACCTCAGCCCAGGACTAGCACTGGTGATAGAGCTAAGCAACTTAAAACAAATGACTTTTTTTTTTTTTTTTTTTTTTTTTTTTTTTTTTTTTTTTTTTTTTTTCTTTTTTTTTTATTTTTTTTTGTATTTGTTTTTTATTTTTTAAAATATATTTTTTTTTTTTTTTTTTTTTTTTAGCCTATTGAGGTTTGAGATGATGGCTGCCTGTAGCACCAACCTGTAGGCATGAACACTAATGGTGGTCACAAATGTGTTACTGATAGTCTGATTTTTATATTAAGGACTTTGATTATTTTATACAGATCTGCTTCTTGCTGCATGTATTTAAAGTGTGTTTGCCTGATGAGTTGATTTTTGAAAGGATGCTGTGCTCTTTCTCCAGGATTTCCTTGAGCTGTTTTCACTTTGAACTAGAGGTTTTCTTAGAAAAATAACTATATGGGGTCTCCCTGGTTATGTTATTACTGCGTTATTCCATTATGGGAATTAGAATTGCTCTTCCTAAATAATTAGTTATTCTGATATGGTAATCAGAATGTGGTGAGTTAAAACTACAGGCTTTGTTGTATGTATTGGAACTGGTAACATTAGGGCAAGGAGCTACTGAAGTGTCAATGTTAAAGTCAGATTACCAATTTCATGTTTTAGGAATGCTTACCTCCTTCACTGCCACTTACAGACATAAAGAAGTGTTAGAAAATTGATTTGAAAATGTAGTTGTGTTAACCACCCCTCCCCATTACAAAGAAAGAGTTCTGAATAGTATTGTGTAGTATGCCTAATGGATAAAGAACACTTATTTTGACTGAAGAAGGTCTTTCACAATTTACCATTCAGTGGTTTCACTGTTCTCTACTCAGATGTTCACAATTAGAAGGTCTGAGTTTTCTAAGACCCTGTGAAATTCAATACTCAGCAACCAAAGAGAATGATTGAAGATGCCTACCACCCTTTACTTGCCTGTTGCACTACTCACTACTTTGCTTACTAGGTAGCTGAGATATTGACACTGCCTGTGGAAGGCAATGTGTATTACATATTTTATTATTTTTCTCTGAAATAATTGTTTTTATTTTCAAACGAGTTTTCTTAAACTGAGTGCTGATGATATGGGTATTGAAAATTGAATCTTGAAAAAGGATAGTGAACTCAGTCCCTTCAACTGAAACTATTTTGTTTCTTTCATGAGAAAACTGTATCTTAGAAATCCCCCAAAAAGGTTCATATCTTGCATTTTAAAAATACTGCAGTCACTGCTGTCTTTGCTTCTGCAAAACATATGCTGTGCAAGTCCCAGGTTAGCGGAGCTACCTCATATCCTTCAGAAGCTGACAGAGCGTTCCCTCAGTGAGCACTGCTCAAGATAACATCTTTTGATCTAATAGTGTTACACTCCTGTCCTCAGGACAGAGGCTTCTTTCAGAGCCTCCTACACAACTAGTTTTCAAAGCATGTATTTAAACTCTTAATATATAAAGGATCACTATTTGCAGGTAAAGCTTCATAAAGAAACATAACATTAGGTAACAGAAATTAACAAGCAATTTCAGTCTTATTTAAAATAATGATTTCTACTGCTTTTTAGTACATATTTCTGAGTCAATGCCAAGTCATAGGCTCTTCTCAACTTTGAAATAATACAAGATTACCAGCAAAACTGAAATAATTCAGAGTAAAGATTGTTTCTGCTAGAGATGAGTGCAACTAATAGATCTAGCTTTTTTATGTCTAGCACTTTTTTTGTCTTCCTCAAGACTGATCTGTATTCAAGTCTCCTAAGAATATATTGTGCTGTACTCTGCATCCATGTCTTTCTCAAGTACTTGGCACTAGAGAAGCTAGTAGTATTACGGTAATAGTCCTTAGGTTTGAGAGCAGCACTGCAGAGAAGGGAGTGCTGATTGATGAGAAGCTTGACACAAGCCAGCCGTGTATGCCTACAGCCCAGAAAGCCAACCATAACCTGGGCTGCATCAAAAGAAGCGTGGCCAGCAGGTCGAGGGAGATGATTCTGTTCCTCTGTTGTGAAAGTATTGTGTCCAGTTCTGGAATCCTCAAAATAAGAAGGATGTGGAGCTGTTCGAATGGGTTCAGAGGAGGGCTATAAAGATGAACACCTCCTATATGAGGACAGGTTGAGAGGGTTAGGCTGGTCCAGCCTGCAGAAGAGAAGGCTCTGAGGAGATCTCATAGCAATCTTCTAGTGCCTGAAAGGGGCCTCAAAGAAAGCTGGGGAGGGATTGTTTACAAAGGCTTGTAGCGATAGGATTAGGGGCAATGGGTATAAACTGGAGAGAGGCAGATTTAGACTAGACATAAGGAAGAATTTCTTCACCATGGGAGTGGTGAGGCACTGGCACAGGTTGCCTAGGGAAGCTGTAGATGACCTATCCCTGGAGGTGTTCAAGGCCAGGCTGGATGTTGTCTTGGACAGCCTGATCTAGTGGGACGTGTCCCTGCTCATGGCAGGAGGGTTGGAACTGGATGATCTTTAAGGTCTCTTCCAACCCAAATTATTCTATTATTCTTTGATTATCTTGTCCTATGTAGTCATGTATTTTATTTCGTGCTTGTGGATGCCATTAACTGCATGGTATAATAATCACTGTAGGATTAAAAATATTTTTCCTGGAGTAAGACTATGCCACCAGCTTCTACTTTAAATAAGACAGATGATGTTTTGGAACTCAGAAGGGCAGAAAAACCTGAAAAAGTGTGTTTGCTTAAAGGCTTGCAAAGTGCATGGACAAAGTGCATGGCATTCAATAATGCTTTTTCAAATACTTCAGCTTGTTCTTGTGTGGGTCAATATTTCTTTCTAGTTAAACTTTATTTTGTTTAATCACAAGAGAAGAATGCAACTGTGCTTTCCACTCTCATTCAAGGTACAGAGTCATGGAGCAATGTTTTTTCACATGGAGATTTAAGAGTTCTTAATCCTTTGTGAATGCATGGGAAGTTACTTGGCTTACATTTAAGAAGTTATTCTCCTCCTTTGGTAGATAGAGGAGAGTATTTACAGTATATCAAACAACCCCCAAACAGCAAAACACTTGTTCAAGCTGTACAGATTAGCTGAGAAAATATACCCACTTTGATTATGGTAAGTCACTGTCCAGTCAGGAGAAAGGCAGTATAGGCTATCTGCATCCTAGTGACACCTTACCAGAGTCTGAAAAGTTCTTCAAGCAGCAGAACTGATGAAGGATGGTTTTCTCTATCTACGTGTCCTCAGTCCTTACACACCCACAACTGCAATTAACGGTAGTTTCCACCCCTGTTTTGTGTAATCCTAGCTATTCCATGAGGTCTTTTTGCAGTGCTCCCTTCCTCCCTGTTTTATCAGCAAAGCAAAAAGGAGTGCGTGCTCTGCCTGATCCTCAGGAGCGATACCTGAACAACAGACTCATGAATGTTCAGGGACTGATTAGCCAGCTGACAGGACAAACAACACGAGATGTACTCATGTTTAAGACTTCCCTCTGAAAAGGGAAGCAGTTTCAGGCTTCTCTACTCAGCTGCTGATTCTCACAAAACTGTTAAAGTTCATCATGGAGACATTTCTTTTTCATATTTAGATGGAATTAACCAAGTGGTTCAAAAGCTGTTTACCAGGAGGTGATGGAAGTGACAGAACAGTGCGATAGCATAAGTCATGTGTCCTTAGAAAAAAATGGGTAGAAATGTATTCAGCCTGTAATTTGATGTGTAATATGGCTGTCTGTCTACTGCCAACAGCACATTTTAAAACTGATTAAGTGATCTGGAAAACTATAAAATGAAATCCGTTGTAGACAATTGCAAACCACTACATTTAGGCAGAACCAACTGACTGCTCAGATAGGGAACACCTACCTGTTTTTGTAGAATATAGCACAGAAAAACTAAGCATAATTAACAAAAAATAAATGGAAACAGGCCTATGGCATATAGGATTCATTAACTGAATTGTACAAGCTGCTGTTCTCTTTGGAACTGGGAATAAAGGAGTATTGCATTACATTTTTCCTCATGTTTGTCTTGAAAAGCAGTGCTAATGGCAAAGAAACCAGAAAAGTACAGCAGTTGTAATCAGAGCTCTAGAAAAAGAGCCAAGAATGAAAGAATTGGTGACTGAGAGTTGATGTGCTAACGATACCTGACTATGTAATGAGGGATGGGAATAAATGTGTAATATTTCTTAAGAAAGCAAGCATTAACAATATCAAATTAGAGCATGCTTGAAACCCTGGGAGTTGTGAAGTTTCTAATCCTGGATATCTTCAAGAGCAGATGCTATTTTTCCAGCTCTGTTTTTCTCCAGTTGCATGTAATGTATTTCTGCAGTCCTTATAGTTCAGTGCTTCCTCTAGAACCACTGCTAGGAGACTAGATTAGTTTGCACTGACTTTTCACATCAGCTAACCACTAGTTAAATACCCTCCAGAGATCTGTCTGTTATGACACATTAAAACACTAAATGAGGAGGAAAGGCTATGTTTATTAAAGCTTTTCTCTTAATTTAGTGTGTCTCCCATGTTTGCTTTCAGTTTATAAGCAGTCTCTGAATTCACTACTACAAGCTCTTCAGCATGATTATTAAAGTCTTTAAGTCATTTGTAAGAATTGTACTATCAGTACTCCACAATTGCTACAGTCAAATTCCATAAAGCAATGATACAGGGAAGCTGCTGAAGACAGGTAGCTGAAATATGTGAGTGAAAGAACAAAATGGTTAGTGTGGAAATCCTCTTTTTGCTTGGAAAATACTAAAGGAACTTCAGCATGTTTTCATCTAAGGATCCTTTTAAAATAAGACAGAAAAGTGCAGAAAACACACACTCCTCACATTAATATTTTCAATACAGTTTGAATAATTTCAGATATTTTATCTTGAACTAAAGAACTCAAAGGGATGCCTCTTGATTAATGTTCATATAATTTCAGTAGAGAACCTTCTTTAACTAAATGAGGTCTTCAGAGTTATTTAACATGACAGGAATATTACATTTTTCCCTTGAGTTACTTTGGTACATCAGTACAAATACTCCTATATTCAATGAGCAGACTTGCCAAAACTGTTTACCAAAATACTCATGTATTCCTGTGCAGAGCCTGCCTGCATTTTGTGTATACATGCATTTGAGCTCTTTTAGCTATCTGGAGCCTGCTGATTTAACTGAGAGCTCCAGAGCATAACTTGGAGAATTTGGACCATGCGTTTTCTCAGACTGCTCCTAGAAAGACACATTTTCATTCTAAGACAGCTGAAAATGTAAATGCGATGTTTGAATTCCTTTATTTCTGGAAGCTTCCTTTCTCTGGCTGGCCACATTAAATGTAAGAGCTGACAGGGAGTTATAAAAATATGTGGTTTGTCCAGCTGAGAAAGAGGTAGGAGGAGTTGTCCATGTCAGAAATATTTGTTCAGCTGCTACTGGAGTAAGGCCAGTCAAAGTTATTGTTTACAGTATGAAGTCTACTGCAGTCCATTTATCTTCTAAAGATAACAAAACAAGGCAGAGATTTCATTCTTTGGGACTGTTTTGACAAAAGTTTCAGAGAAATAAAAATTACTTTGGGAGATGTTGTTTTTTATTTGCTTGGCTGAAATGTACTTTTCCATGTCATCCTGTACTGACCTTGGCATTGTTCAGCCATACCAAAATGGAGCAAGCTGAGACGCAGCTGGGATCCAAAGAAACACTAACATCTGAGCTGCAGAGCTTCTTTGGGGGATGTCTGAATGCAGAAAACTTAATCTGTCCAATTTTTTCTTTTCAAGAGAGAGAATGAGTAGACAGAGCTGCTTTGCAGAATTCAACTGCAAATTTTAGTAGCATAATCTCAGGATATTAGTTAACTGAGTGGATGGCATCAGGAGCAACCTGCCCTGCAGCCCCTGTGCACTGTGGGGCTCTCAAGAGAAAAGTTTTGTATGAGACAATTCCCTGAACATCTTTTGAAAAGTTGTTTTTTTCCAGCTGAAGTACCAAGAAAATTTATACATGTCAAGAAGCCTTTCATTTACTTATTTTTAAGACATAATGTTTATCTTATTGTATATCTTATTATAAAGGATCCACCATTTTTGTCATACACACTTCAAGGACCTTTAACTTTACAACCTTTTACTACCTTCACTGTTGTGCCTGAAGCTGGCAGATACCAGTAGCTTCAGTGCAATATCTACATAAAATATGTCTCATCACCTTTGATTCCTTCTCCTGAACCTGTGTCATTAGGCACATACTTAGCCAAAAAAGAGAAAAGAAACTGTTCTCGTGCTATTTGTTTCCTCTGTTTCTTTAATTCTGTGTGACTGTGTGGACACAAGAAGGAATACATTCTCTAAATAGAAGAAATCTGTGCCTAGAGGAGTCAGGCCTGAGGAAGTCTAAACTCTGGATTTACAGCAGCTTGATTAGACAATGACAGAGGGGTGTTTTTTTAAGATGGATGCTTAGGTATATCATCCTTCCACAAATAATGAATTCTTATCCTGTTATGCTTAGCTGACTGAGACTAGATTTTCAATAACAAAATGATAACTTCAGTTATTTACTTGGGTTATTAACATAGGCTACCAGTTCAGGTTCAGGGCTATAAAGGCATGTACGGTTTCAGTTTATCTGCTCAGCATCTAAACAATATCTAAATGTTGTCTTATCTAAATGTAACAGAACAAACAGAAGAGACCAAGGCTGGTAGCTGGATGTCCAGCAGGAAGCTGTAACTTCAGACTGATTTTGTACTTCTTTTCCATTTTGCATCCCCTGTCTAGTTGGCATTCCCCACTTTGCCACTGAGGACAGGTCAGATGAGTATCAGAACATGGAAACAGAAAGGCTAGAAGGTTACATTAATAACCTCAGTGCTTTCTGGCAATTGTTAGTCCTCTTAAATCTGATAAAATAATTGAAAGACAGGTCAGTATTTTCCTTAACCCTGGACAGGTACCTCCACATCCACAGAGTTCCAGACCATGGAAGTTGTACCCATGTGTTCAGGATAGGTGATGTACATTTGCCATGTATTGCCTATTTGCCAAAGATAATTTTATATTCATTGACAATTTAACGCCAGAAAAGAGGGATCTAGGGGAACTACCCAATCAGTAGCATTTCAGGGGTGTAATCAGTGGTTTTCACAGACTAAACTTCAGGATGCTGGCCTTACTTGTAGCCTAGTGTCAAACACAATGACCAAGGCAGCAGCATTTTTCATTTTTGTAGTTTACTGAATGACTGTGGCATTACTTAGGATTGTTCTTAAGCATTACATGAGGCCAGTCTGTGCAGACCTCTAAGCAACTACTCTTATAAATTCCAAGAGCCTTCACCTTTGGAAAGGATAACAAACAAATACTGTACTGAATACCTATTCAGAGACTGATTTTGGTCTTCTAATTCTCTTAAATAAAAGAAGTCATTAACAAACCCCCCCCTCCCACTTCTAATTCTCCTTGTTAACACTTCAAAATAAAAGGTTATCAGTATGTCATCCTGCTGCTTACTACAGATGTTAAAATAAATTTAGTCATTATATATTGTCTGTGAAAGCTGTTACTAAATAAAAGTTCAAACAATAAAATAGGTAGGAATAGCTCACCTCAGAAATGTTGACTACAATTTCTACAATGCATTTTTATTCAGCTGGATTTGCTTACCTCTAGAAATAATGCTTAAAAAAAGAAAAGGGGGAAGAAGAGTTTTGCAAGACTGTCCTAAGGAAGTGATACAAGGCAATATGAGATGTCCTTGGGGATGAGTCAACATTTCTTTTTGTTACATTATTCTAAACAAATTCTGCAAGAATTTTGGCTATGATCATGAGACTATACTACGGGGAAAGTAAGCTAATTCTGGAAGCTTTAATGTTGGCTAGAAATGGAAAAGACAGTTCTAGTTCTGACTGGCTTCACAGAGCAGCAGAGTATGGCTGACAGCAAGAGAGGCATGGAAGAAAGCAATTTTTGTAAAGGACTATTTGTCCAGTGCTTTTAGACAAGTGTATTGCAAAGCTCAGACGGGGATGACAGAAGGCATAAAATGTTAAGGAAGCAGGAAGTATGGAAGCCTGTGATGGAAGAGACGCAGATACTCCAGAATGACATTGATTGGTTTCGTGTGATTACCTCTCTTCTAGTCATTGTTTAAATCCGTGCACCCTTCTGACCTTTAATTTATTCAGTGGAGGTTTACATCTTTTCTTGTTCCCTTGCTCTGAGGCATTCCTTGTTACACTGCATTAAACCACCTCTAGGTCTTACTACTGCCTCTTAAGTCATCTGAAGTGAGACAGTTCTGTGCCATTCTGTTGAAAACAATGGAAGGTTAATTAACACAAGTCATTTGTGCCTTGGCCTTGATGAGTACAGGGGACTGCCATTTTTGAAATCTGATAGTCTCAGTCATTTGCTGTTTGAATCTAAAAGAAGTAGGACCAAGAAGCAAAACATTTTTGTGGGTTTCAGGAAAAAAGAGTCACTTATCAGGCAGAGACTAAGAGGAATTATCTAATGATAGCAGTGTTCTGAATTGCTCATGAACTTGTGAGAAATACATAGTACAAAGGTAACTGTAATTATTATGTGTTGAGGGTTCATTCTGCATAGCAGAAATATACATAATCCCCCAGGCAGTGTGGATATGGCAGATGGCCTATGCCAGGTAGCTGTAAGGCAGTCAATTAACTCAGCATGTCTCTTCAACAGACCTCATGTATCCAACCTACTGCAATTTAAAGTTCCATAGAGGAATCCAGAAATACCATCCTCTGCTTTCTGAGTAAACTGCCTTACATGGAGTCTGGAAAGCTGGGCTGCCCACACTTCCTGCCTAGAGATTATTTTGCTTTTCAAAGATGGATTTTATTTGCAAGAAAAAAATCATAATTATATGTAAGTTACAGACAAAATGCAAGAGCTGCAACTTTGCTTTGCCTCCCACAGACATTTTTCTTACCTTTTCTGTACTAAAAAGTTTATGAGAATGTGTCATGATATGATATCCAGACTCTTGTATAAGGGTTACAGGGCAGATGGTTAAAGGGTAATATAGTTTCTGTTTTTTAAAAAAGCAACAGTGTGTTGTGAACAGCCAGATATTACATGGATAGCAGTCAAGCACTGCTGAAAGTCAGATGGGTGACAAGTAATATTCCCAGGCTAAGCAGAGAAAACTGCAATAATAGTTCTTCCCTTCTTAAGCTTCTCTACACTATTTCTCAGTGTCTGTCCCCTGGCAGCTCTGAGGAGGGGGCTGCTCTAGATGGCCTCTCCCTCTTGCAAGGCCAGTGCTCCGAGGGTGAGACCAGCAACCACTGTGGTGCAGTGGCCAGAGCAAGAGGTTCTGCACACCGGCACAGGGGCCAGAAAGAGGATGAAACTCCTGCTGCTGGAAGAGGGGTACCCAGCCACATTGGATGGACTTTGTTAAGCGCGTACCAGCAGCCTGTGCTACCCTTTCTGCTGATAAACCCAGGACTTCAGTCTAGGGCTCCATCATGCTAGGGCAGAAGGAATGAGGTAGGAGGTATCAAGACACCCAGAGAAACTCAAGAGAGCAACTTTGTCTCTTTTTCAAGCTATGTTATGATGAAGGCTGGGAAACAGTCATTAGAAAGCATAGTAGAGAACATAATTAACTTCAACTGGAGCTTTTGCATTTGGCTTTTTAAAACATCTTCCTCCTTGTTAAGGACATTAAGAAGTTACCTTTTCTATGACCTTGGTGAGAACCACTTATTAATTCAGCATTCTTTAAATGATTGAGAAAGGCTCTGTTCCCCTCTTAGGTCAAAGAAGTAACTTAAAGATTATGTACTGAGAACATCACAGTCTCAGCAGAGAGGGCTACAACTGAGAGATGAGTGATATCTGCTGCCTATCAAAGGTGTATGTGTAAAAAAGCAAGTAAAGTTTCTTCCAAGGCATGTCAATGTCAGAGAGCTCACAGAATGCTTTGAAAATACTTTGAAAATTCCTTGTCTTACTAACATTGTGGAAGGGAGAACTACTGTGTGAGAAAACATACTCACTATTCTCTTTCTCCCAGGAAGGCAGAAATGCTAGGAGAATGCTTCTTCATCCTTTATGATCAGCAGCTATTCAACAGACTTTCATCAATAGGAAACAGTAATAGCTTGTATATGCTTTGCCAGATGAAATGCTATTTTCAGTATGAGCCTAAGGGCATGATTCAGCAGTTTCCTAGCCAGCAAGTAGTTCAAACCTATCCCTGAGTATTTTAAGACTTGCTATCACATCTTTCTTAGTAACAGTTTTCCTCTCTTGCTTTATCTGTGATTATATGGTAAATCTATTAATATATCACTCATTAATAAGTATGGGAGTACATTAGTCGAATGGATATTGTGATCACTACTGTTATTCCTGTTGAATATAACTCTCTCTGGCACTCTCTAAGATATTTGAATACCTGTAAGAAAATTAACTTTGAACTGAAGAGACGTAAACCACATGAAACATAACTATGGTAGGGTCAAAAATTTTGTATTGTGCCTTACTATTTTTATGTCACTTTGCTCATAGGTGGGAGGATTAATAATCTTCTCAAGGGTACTAATACAGAGGAAGCAACTTGTGTTTTCTGGATTTGGGTTCTGGTTGCAGTTACCTGTTTGACATTGGCAAAAATATATAATGATCAGCAGTTAGCTGTAGGGCTGGAAATGTGAACTGTCAGTGTACACACTGCTCTTGTTTAAACTGCAGTCCTGTGTGCATTTCTGTAACTGGCATGTGTTGAGGGTTCATTCTGTGTAGCAGAAACACAGCATCATAAGCAACAAGCAGTGTTCTTGCTGCCTTTGCCATAAAATTCTTGATTAGAGCTGAAAAGGAAACAAAAATCATGTGACAGACACTTCAACAGTTTATAAATCCCCTTTCTTTATTCACAAAGGAACACTGTGTGCAGTTCCACTCTACCAAGTGCCCTGTCATCTCACTGGGTACCTGGCTAATACCAGAGTCAGGAACACCTCCTCCTTCGGCTTCCCCAGGTAGAATACTGATATGGTGCTTTACTGTGGGAAAGTAATTTGGCCTCCTTGCTGTGGCAGCCCACTTGTCCTATAAACTCAGCTTACATGGCTCCTCAAATTTCAGGCAGAAAATAAGGTACAGCATGTCTGATACCCCTTGATAAGTCTCTCTTAGTACTTGCATGTAGAATAAAAACCTGTGTGTAAGATATAGCTCCTAGGAGCCCCGACAATCTACAGAGGTGTGAAATGGCCTGGTCCCAACCAGCGGCCTTCCAGCTCCCCACAGAAGTGACATAGCCAGCGACTGCCCAGCCCAGTTATATTTTGTGGGGTATGGAGATTAGTGTAAAGTCCAATTTCCAATATCCATTAAATCAAACATATTCCTCCAGAGAAGCATTTAATGGTATTTCCTTTGCAGGGGCAGGGAATGAGAGGCACACAGAATCTGACCTTATAGCACATTGCTCATGGAGAAAGCAAAGAATAATCAACAGAATTCTCAGTGAAGCTTAGAGTTTCACAGAATCATAGAATGCTTTGGATTGGGACCACGAAGGTCATCTTGTCCATCGTCCCTACAGTGAGCAGAGACATCTTCAACCAGATGCTGCTGCTCAGAACCCTATCCAACCTGATGTTGTTTCCAGGGATGGAGTGCCTACCTAAATGCCTTGACAGATTCAGTCCATGGTCTAGAACCAAAGTGGAATTTCCATCTAGATATTGGTTCTATGACTGAACTGGGGAAAAAGAGATTTCTTGAGAAGGGAAAAAACCCCAAACCCATGGGTCTCACCCTCAAACACTTGAATGTTTTTGGCAAAACCACCACCAACAACAAAAAACCCAACAAAAGAACACACAGTTCAAAACATATTTCATGAAAGCCAAAATACTAAGCCTTAACCAAAAATTTACTTAAAAAAGCAACGCCCTCTGAGCAAAAGTAACTCTGCAAGCTAGGATGTTAAAATATTTTAAGTGTCAAACCCCAAATAACTTCTTTGCTTTTTTTCACTTAAG
The DNA here is from genome assembly GCA_013389865.1 of Piaya cayana. Lineage (NCBI taxonomy): Eukaryota > Metazoa > Chordata > Aves > Cuculiformes > Coccyzidae > Piaya > Piaya cayana. The sequence goes on from WAAB01012440.1 coordinate 93,907, forward strand.
GGAACAGGAAAAACTGGGTTGTTTTGGTTGAAGCTGTTCTGTGATTCAAATCAAATTCACCACAAAAATTCCTTAACACTTCCTTACTCCCAGGCTGCTGATTTGTGTTTTGGAGGATATAAGATGTTGAAAATGAGATTGTAAAAATGAATGTTATGTCACATCAAGGCACCAGAAAAGCAACACACCAAAGAACTAAGAAAACAAAACTCAAAAAAAAAGTCAGTGTCCTTTGGCAAAAGTACCTTAAGAAAATGGTTGTTGAAGGCTTTGGGACTCCCATGTACACTCAACTGTTCATGGGCAAGATTAAACACTTTGGCAGTGAAATGCAAACATGAGGAATGTTATGCGAGGCTTTTCCCTTGGCTGTTTCTGGCAAAGGAGGGTCCTTTAGACCAAGAGATGAATAAAGGCACTCTATTAGTCAATATGGGGGGAGGGGAACAGTGTTTACGAGAAGGTATATTAAAAGAAATCTGTATCCCGTAGCTGGATACCATAGCGAAAGCTGACCTGTGCTTTGCACAGTATGAATTTGTAACTTAACAATGAAGGCTTTCCCCCCCCCTCTTTTCCCACAGAGTTTACATTTTTGTAAGCAAGTAAAGCCAAATGAAAATATGAAAGCTTTACAGACCTCTAGGCTTGTCAGCCACTATATAAGGCAAAGTTCATCTCTCTGCTCTCCACCGCTGAGATTCTTGGCAGGCATGACAAAGTTTTCCTCCTACCACTGCTGGACCCTTGCCACAGCTGTTTTGAATGTCTCCCTGTTTTAGTCTCTGAGAGACTTACAGAGGACATTTGACAATATACCTGTATCCTTTTTTTGTGGGAGTAAACCTAAAATTGACTCATGAAACTGCTGTGCTCCTTCCATGAGAAACTGAAACATGATTGGTAATTTCAAATACTTCAAACAGATGCTTATGTTAAAAAGAAATCTGTGGCAAAGCAGAGCACTAGTAAAGGCAACGATTTCACAATACCTTCCACTTGTTTTAGATTATTTTAGCAAAGGTGCTCATGAAATTCCTAAATAATGACAGCCTTTTCTTTATGTTTTTTTTTGGTTTTTGTTTGTTTGTTTGGTTGGTTGGTTTTTTGGTTTTTTCTCCCTGCAAGAAAGTCCCTTACCAACAGATATTCTACTTCTGCTTCTGGATGGAGATATGGCTTGCTTTTACCTTCTCTACCTTTATTCTTCCAGGTAAAATATTGACTGCTACTACTCAGACTCTACACACAGGTGGTTTTGTAAGCCTGAAAAACCAATTTCCCTTTCAAGGCAGGCTGTGAAATCACTTCACCTGGATAACACTATTTAATGAAAACAGACAGAAAACACTACAGGACCTTCCATCATTTGAAAAAAAAAAAAGAACAATTTTGCCATCTTTCAATCCAGATTCTGAAAATGTTTATTATTAGAATGAGAAGGATATAAACATAAAAGTTGAATGCCAACATTCATATAAGGCTATTGATTTGAGATCTAAACCTTTATTTTTCAAATAAACGTTCATTTTAAACTATTGCAGCAAGCACTTTACACAACTAGATAGCCTGCATGGACTATTGCCTTTCTGAATGCAAAGGAACTAAAAGCATTGCTTGTCTTTACTAGTGACATATTATCAGAATGACAATTACAGTAGATAACAGAATAATAGTCCACTTTTCCAACTGCGGACTTTGATTCCTTATGGATATGAGCAGAAGTTTTAGTCACAGAGACAGGAAATACTACTGGTATATAATTATAAGTTCAATTTTCTTTTTAAGTTAGGGGAGCAGTCACTAGAATGGTTGCAGCTTTATGAACATAGTGGCACTCCAGCCCATATAATTATTTCTCCCTTTACCTGTAATAGTACTCATGATGGATTCTGTTTCCTGAATAAACAGAAGCCAGGAAAACTGCAGTTTAAGTTGAGAGATTAAAAATGAAAAATATGCATTGGAGTTGTTTTTCATAACAGCCTGGGTTCTGCTGACTGCCTGAAATGGAGGACTGGACACAAGCAAAAAATTATCAGCAATAACCAGCTCTCTAAAAGAAGCCCTCATGTTTTGAGAACAAATTGTTGTTTATCACCCCTTGCAGAAAAGCAACGAAAAATTGTCAAATTCTGGAACACTACTGCTACCTAGAAAGTGGAAATTTCAGCTATCCCACTCTTTTACAGAGTGAAGGCAAAGATTCTCTGTAAACTGGCAGTCGATCCACTTTAAAGTGACTTTAACATTCAGACCTGCTGATCATCTTTAGCCTGATACCATAGCTCCTGCTTCTTTCCCTGATCTTGCACCAAAATGGGAGTACTTTGAAATGATTAGTTAAGAAATAGCTTGGAGACCCTGTCCATGCCTTCAGCGTATTTCCCTCCATCCTCCCCGGAGCACCGCACCTCTAAACAGTGTGACACAGGGTTCAGTCCTTATCCACAGTTCTGTTGTATCTATTATAGGCAACTTTTAAGCTGCTTTTGATGGTAAATTAGTAGTCTTCTTTATGGTTTTTTTTTTTAGGTTTCACATATTAATTTATTGACATAATAGTGGAAATACTTCCTTAGACAGAGATGCAGGGTATGGTAAAACACTACTATGCACATTAAAAAGATGTCAGTGATGTATAAAACACTACCTGCAGTGTACGAAGTCTATGTTTAATTTAATAAAATAAACTTCATCTCATGTGAAATACGTCTTCCATGCAGCCACTGATATGGAATAAATTGTACTAGACAGCAGATTCATCTGCTTGTTCAAAGGCTGTGAATACCAAGGGTGCATTAGCCACTGAAGAACCTTCTGCAGTGCCTGTTCAACTTCATGAAGGTTTACAAGAATGTGTCAACTCCAAAAGATTACGTCTGTGTGAATCTGAAAATTCATATGGCATCCTTTAACTCAGAATCACTGAGTATTTGCTAAGTACAGTATTTCTGTACTTAAAAAGAAAAAGTCATGTTTCTCAGCACAGATATAGTAAATGTCATCATACTGATACTTGTAATTAGGGAGTTTCATTTCCTTGAAGCTCTTCTCTTTCTTCTGCCCTTGGAAAAACAGAAATGCAGTTAGGAAGTCAAATTGCTGTCTGTTAGCTATCTATGGAAAATTGGCACATTACTCACATGATATTTATTTTTGTCTTGAAAAGAGCTGTGCTCTTTCACCTTGCACGTGGTCTGGAATGAACCCCTAGCTCCTGTTTACAGATAAGTTACTTTTTTTCTAACACATGCTAAAAACTGAAAAAAACCCCAAACAAGATTAAAACTGGAGGTAATTTTTTAATGAGTTATAAATACATGTTTCTTCAAAAAGGAAACCTTAGCTGTAAATAGTCTATTTTAGTAGATCAAAACCTGAGTTTAGTGCATTCTGACGCTAGCAATAATCCTGCTCTGTGATTTGCCCCTGGGAGCAATCACATTCATTGTGCTCATGACATGTAAAAATATACAAGAAATAATACCTCTGGGATTTCACATCCTTTCACAACATAATTGGAAGACCCAGGAGTAGATGTCTGAGCAATGATAGGAGTACTGTGGAGCCATGTTTCCCATGGAAATAATTTGTGACTTCCCACTCTTTACTGCCACATCTTCAAAGCACAAAACCAGCCTGTGTTTTGAGCAGAACAATTATTTGCTTTACATCAAAGTTTTATGTAGTTTTTAATTCAGGAGTAAAATTAATGCAGGTCTGTATAGCACAAAGGCAGTGATGTGTTTTCTGCTCCTAGTACACAGGGTTCAGTATACATTACAAATAATAATTCAGTTGCTTGCCAGAAAGAAAGTATGATTTGTTTTTTCAGAATAAGGACCACTGCTAATTACTGCTAATTCTTTTGCAAAGAATTATAAAAGCAGTTATCTCCACACCTACCCTGCAGAGAGATTGTAGTAAAATTATGCTCTGACATATCTCCAAGCAATTCAGTTTTAAATATCAGGGTGATCTAATCCTATATAATATGATTATGTTCCATGGGATTGTACTCTTGTTGCTGTTCCTGTGGGCAAGAGTGAAAAAAACCACAGGCCTGTTGTCGATGCTTAATGGATTAAACTGCTGACCAAACAATTGGTTGTTTAACATCATGTTTATGATGCAAGAGAAACACTGCAAAAGCCTACATGTTCTGCATATTGTACTGTTCCATGATGAACCTGAGCTTTTGGACGAAGTATTAGACAATTTATTTTATCCTCAAAATGAGAGTTCAGTGCTAACTAGTATATATTTAGACAGTAATATCACTACCTTCATGCTGTCTGAATCACGGAATAGCTCAAAGCTGTGCCTGTGATCACTCGTTGTAACTGTGCATGTTTGTCATTGTGGTGATGTGACTGAACTGCTCTGTGGGACTCCTAGTTCTGTCAGTGAAAACTGCTGGTTCTGCAGATTGTTTGCAGAAAGACAGTTGTGAACAGTTGGCTTTCGAAATTCACTCTCAGTTCACTGTGTGAACTGAATGTTTCTTCTGTTTCCTGAAAACGTTTAAAATGGCTTTGATTTTGTAATGCCTCCACACTGAACTACCCATTTGAGCCCTTACATTTGTAGTTCTCTGAAGAAGCTATGTACCTCCATAAGGGAAGAGATGAGTGGAATTTACCTCTATTAGAACCCTTTAATAAAACACTCTTTAGACTTTTTTTTTTTTTTAAATAGGGTCAGGTCCTGGTTAGGTTCAAGATCAAAACTAAGACAAGAAGTCTTTTCTTTCACACTTTAATTCCTTGTGCTCAGGAGTGGAGGTAGCAAAAGTATTTTTGTTTCCAGGCCTCTGTCTCACTGGTAACAGCAGTAACAGAGATGTATGCTGTTGCTGATATGTAACTGTCCTCCTGGCTGCATGACTAAGATGGGCAGAAGCTGCTCTTGGAATAAGGATCCTCAGCCCTGAACCTTTGTCTCAGACAGAATCCCAGTCAGGAGTAACAGTTAAATATATCTTCTTAGTGTCTAACTGCTTGCTATAGAGTGCTGATAACATTTCTATTTAATATCTTTACTGCAAACCTCCAGGTTTTCTTTTTCTGCTCCAGAACTTCAATTCTTCAGCAAGATGCATTTCTTTCCAGGCCAGCCCAAGAGAGGAGACTTGAAAAGAGAAATAAAAATGAAGTGTATAAGGAGTACAATTTAGATACTGTGCTTTCTTCTTATCTCTTCAATTGCCTTTAGACATGTCTGCCTGCCTTCAGACTACCTTATTTGTTTGGACTGCCAGACTTGCTGGAGTCAAATCCAAGGTGAATTACATTAACTCCATTAACCCTGATGCATAGTCCAGTTCTCCCACGTGTCAAATTCCTTAGTGGCTCTATCCATCTGAGGGCATTTTGGCACAGTAAAGGTCAGAAAACTATTAAAATTGTTTAAGGCAACCAGAGTCTAATGGAGTTATCATTCCTTTCTCCACTCCCTTCAGCAGTGGACAAGGTGACTTTGCATGTTCTGCCTTTTCTTTTTTCCCTTTTCTCCTCCACAGGGTATTTTCTGTCAGGTTGGCTACATGGTGTGATCAAGGGCAGGAGAGCTGCTTCCCTGCCCAGCCACACTAAATGTATTTTGTCACATGAAGGAAGTCAGTTCTCAGGAACTAGAGGAAGGAAATAGTTTACTTATTTCGTATTAGTCCCAAAGACTCTAAAGCTATTTCTGTGATTAATCTAAACAATTTGCAGTTTGTCAGTACCAAGAGTGTGCATTGCTAATCTCTAAATGTCTTTTCTTTTTGTAATTCAAATGTGATATAAAATACTTGTTATAGGCATATAGTTTAATAGGAAAAATGGTATATTCTTCCTTCAGTCATACAGTTAGCCACAGATGACAAACTGAAAAGAAAAGCCCTAAGAGAGGGCTTCACGTTTTCTTTGTCTCATATATTTTATAGCTTTTTTCAATAATACATTTTATCTAGAACATAACTTCCTCTTTGAGACATTCTAAAAGATGCTTCAGCAGACTGAAGCCATACACCGCACGGTATGCCTTGTGGGATGTAAGTGATTAGGAATTGTTTCTCTTTCTTGTCTTGCCCCTTTCCGTGGCCCTGGAGGTCCCTGTGGGAGTTTATTCTAGGGAAAGTACAAACCCACTTCTCTTACTTTATCTACTGGGTGGTTCATTCCTTGGCAGAATATTTAAAATAAATAGACGATGTATGAAAACTTAAAGGAAAAAGCTGAAAAACATGTTAAAACCTGGATACAATGGGAGGGCTAAAATGAAGACAGTGCATTACTCAATAGTTCTTTGGGGTTTTTATGGTTAGTCAAACTGTGTTTTCTCTGCACAACTGGAAAGATTGCTAAGCATGAAAGATTCCCTTTTGTAAACGATCCAAGCCACAGCATATTTGCTGTGTCAGCTTTCCCATCAGTTCAGGTACTGGAAGCAGAAGTGTTGTGACTTGTGGCTGGTTGAATGACCAAACATTTCTGAAGTAACACTTCAAAAACAAAAATTATTTTGATCTGGAGAATATGTTATTGGGATTAAGGAAAAGTTTGGTGTGGGTTTCAGCTTTGATTTACTAAAAGAAAAAAAAAATCACATGGAAAATTTTAATTTAAAAACCATGTTTGAGAAATTAAAACTACAGCATGTTAAAGTAAATGCTAAAATACTTTTGGTGTACTGTCCATAGGAATTCCTATGTGAAGTCAGCATTCTTGGTAAAGTCAATAGTTGTGGATCATGGTTTTAGATTTTATCTTTGGGATCTATCAGACCTCAAAAGTGCCTGCTTTCACATCATAATTTGATTCTGGTACTATATTTAGATTTTCTGAGTCTGTAGTCATAAACTGGGCTTACCTTAGTGTCTCTTCAAGTGAAAGTGACAAATTTATATATTTAAACACCACCTATATTCTTGGAGCTGTTTCTAGTTTTTTGACTACAGGTGCCTCCAACTGGATATGTAATAAGAGGCCTTTGTAACCCAGTGCAAGATACCTCTTTCATCACATATATTCCTAATCCTTTACACAAATATGGAATATTTTTTTCACCATCTTTCTTAAAAGTCTGTTTGTTTAAAAGCTTTTCAGCCACATGAAATATGAAACAATTTTCTCTGCAGAATCCTTAATTTTTCTAGCAGAGGCGCCTCAAATTGTAATGCTGATGGTTTCCCAGATGATCCAAGAAACAAACCTATAGCAAGTCCCTGGCTCAGACTGAGACTTTTCAGAGAGGGCTGTGTTTCTTTGGTTGTTTGGTTTGTTCACAAATTCCTTGACTACTGAAATATTATCTAGTGACATCTTGCACTAGCTCCCCAAAGGATTTAGAAAGTTAACCAGATTACACATAATTTTAGTGTCATGGAGGAAGAGTCATAGAATCATAGAATGATTTGGGTTGGAAGGGACCTTGAAGATCATAAAACCTCACTTTTGGGTTTGTGTGTGCATGATATCATTTCTGGGTATGAGCTTTCTCTTAGAATTAAATGGTTTGTGTTTCCCACTGCGTTTACAGGTCTTAGCTCCTTATTCAAGAACTACTGCAGTAGATAACTGCTCATGCTGAGTGACTGTGTTAGATAGTGTGGGTGTAATTTGGAGACAGTGCCACCCAGGGACATTAGCTAATCTGTATCTTTTATAACTCTGAGAACCACACCAGGATTCATTCCATACGCATAGAGATAGTTATATTTGTAATGGAAAATGTGAAAAAAACCACCTACAGATATCCACTGTTGTTTCAAAGCTGTAAATTCAAGCCAGGCAACCTCAGGAAATACAAAGATACAAAGTACAAATAAATTACATGCCCGATTACCTTGAATTGTTATTATATGCTACAGGCATGAACAGAGAAAGATCATGTGTATATTTGTTCAGTTGAGACACTTTCTTAGCAAAAGAGTACTATCTGCCCAGCTTTTCCAACTGATTGACCTCACTGGGCTTCAGTGGGTTTTGTTTGTTCGTAACAAACGTGGCTGTATCCACAAGTACCTGAATTGCTGTCCAAGTAAAATTTTATTTACTTATGTGTTTATTTTTATATCTAGGAACTTGAGTCTTTGGGGAGATAAAGAATGTCATTAAACTTAATAGACCAGTAGCACATGGCTAATCTTTTGGAACCACTTCAACTTACGTGTTATTGGAAAATCAGAAGCTTATTAAGATCATGTAGTGCCTACCTCCTTGACATGAAATTTCTGCCTCTTTTCCTACCTCCATTCCCCACTCTCTGAAGGGCTCCCAAAGTCTTTGATTCTTGTGAACATGTAAGTAGTTTCTACAACATCTGAATTGTCCCAGTAAATTAAATTAATGTAACTTTATGTTCTCTAACTCATGTGGAAGGACTAGGTCTTTCAGTTTCAAATTTCATTATATTAAAGTGCTGAACAGAGAAAGATGGAGAAAGTTTTATATCTTACTTGGACTGGTGAAAATCGACACATCAGAACTGCATCTGATATTGTAGGAACAACTTTAAATGTCTTGCAAAGTGAATAGTCTCTCAGTGTGCTGCTTTGCGTTCCCTGCGTGTACAGCTTTGTGTTTACAGTGAAGGTTTGATTTGGGGGCAGTTATTTAGTGGCTAAACTACAATCACCGCAAGCTAAATTTTATTAGAATTGTTTTCTTTTTATCCTTTTAAATAATAGCCAGGTATGCCATGGTTTTAGAAAAATTAAACAAACAAATTTTTAATGTTTCATATATTTAATCTGGTTCTGATTACCTACTTTGTTTTATTTTCTAAATAGCAGTGGAACTTATTCAGCAAATAAGTGTGCAGTCCAGAAACATGGTATTGATTATTGAGATACATGTTTTGGAGCCCTGTAGCTCAGTGATTTCTGGACGTATTGGTGCATTGCAGAGTTCTCTGATTTCTCTTGTAAACTCACAGTTGGGAGCTGCTATTGCTTAAAATATGAACAAGACAAAACTTTGAAAGGAAATAGATCCTTTGCTCTGGAACAGTGCCCTG
>WAAB01012441.1:0-62967 GCA_013389865.1 Piaya cayana
CAAGCTGGTTGTTCTATAATTCTGATTCTATGAAAAAAAATGGCAGTTTTAATGGCATAGATAACAATTTTAGTCTTTTTTGCTAGAAAAGAAAAATTTATATCATTCCCCCCACAACAGAAGAGCCTCCTCCCAAGAAACATCCTCTCTTTTGAAAAAAAGTATGTGAGGAAAAGAAAGCACCGATAAGACTTTGATTACATCTCTGCCATTACATGATAACCCTTAAAATTACTCATATATTGTATCTTGTTTTTTTAATCTAGTCTTACAACCAAAACTGAAGCAGATGCTTAATATACTTCATGTGCAAATCAGTACACTTAAATATCACCCTGGAGAAACTTCTGCTTGCTAATGGAAAGCTGTCACAGCTGCTAAGTCAATCATAGTTAGGCATAGCTCCATTGCCAGGTGCTGGCACATTGATCCTAGCCCCTTCTGCAGGCAGTCCCTTAAAGAGGCACAACTCAAGATGTCTGGATGTGTTTCTGACCAAGCAATACATCCTGGTCAACACAGCGAAAGTCGCTGTTGAGTTTATTTGCTGGGACTGAACATTATGCGATACATACGGCTCTGTCTGAGATGGTGAAGTTGCCTGTATTGTGCTAAGAGGTACAGAACCCTTACAGACGGTTTTAGCTGTGAATGCTAGCAATCAATTAAACAGGAACATAGCATTCCATCCTTGTAGAACAATGCAGATGATTTATGAATCCTTTCAACTCTTTTATGGGACAAATTTTGCTTTACTGTTTTGAGTTGGGTTTTCTTTCCCTCTTCTTCAGAGGAGATAATTCCTTTTGCTCTTTATATTGACATTTATATAAAGCTATAGGCTTAATTCTGGGGGGAAAAAAAAACCAATAAAAAAATTGGTCTTGTGGAACAACCAAAGCAAACTCACCCACAGGGAGTGGGAGCAGGAAGAGCATGACACAGAGTGGACTTGTGATCAGTAGAGATGTCAGCTCTGATGCCTTCAAGGCAAGATGCTGCAGAAGTTCAGACACAGCAGTGTATGTCCCATCTCTCTACAAGAACTTTGCAACTTTTAGCTACACAATTATAAAGGGAAAGAAAAACATGAGCTGAGAAAGCCAAGAAGAGCCTTTGTATTTTACTTGACCCAGTATTTCCAGATGCCAGCAGACCCCTACTTGCAAAGTAACTTACAGAGAAGAGGACTAGAACACTAGAACTGGACTAGATAGCCCCAGAGCCTCTTCCACAGCAACCCTGCAAACAAAAACTGGCAGCGTTAAAACACACAACTACTCCAGCACAATGGGTCTGTCCAGATGCTTTTTTTCTTCCTCCTCTCCAGATGCATACCTTGTGATCATCAGGGTCCAGACACACGCTTAAGAGGAAATCAGATGCACACGTGCGAAACCTCTGAGCTGTCAAAATTGCCGTGCAACCCCAGCAGCCCACTGAGCCTCTAGCTTTCCCAACCATGCAGAGAACTGAGAGGCCCAGGGACTCCACAGCCATCCAGCCAAGTCCTGGGACGCCATCCAGCTGAGTCCTGGGACACTATCCAGCTACCTTGGGACACTTAGAAGGGAATTCTTTTACTAGAGTAATTATAAGTATCTGAAATACAATGGGGCACTTCTTACTGCTTTGGCTGGAAAAGCAGATTCAGGGAATTGTAGTTTTAAAAGCTAGAGGGGAGGGTGAGAGATTTGAAACCTCTGAGGGAGAAAATGTTCACTGTTGAGAGGGAGAGGAAATGTCTTTACTACAGATTTAATCCTTTCCCAGGTAACTTGTTATCTGTGCATTTCAGATGCATATTTCCCTTGAACAACACGAAATCAGCCTGTGTTTTTCAGAGCAGAGGTGACATTTTTGTAGGTAAAAACTTTACAGATCCCCACCTCAGTTTTACAGACAAAAAATACATTACTAAAGACTTTCCAGCAGATGGCAGGGTTACCTTGTGACAAAGCCTGAAAGTCTGGACCCTGTGTAGCACCTCCTGCACGAGAAAAGGCTGAGAGACTTGGGCTTGTTCAGCCTGGAGATGAGAAGGCTCCGAAGAGACCTTACAGTGACCTTCCAGCACCTGAAGAGGCTGCAAGAAAGCTGGAGAGGGACTTTTTACAAGGGCATGTAGTGATAGGACAACGGGGAATGAGTATAAATTGGAGAGGGGAAAATTTAGACTAGACATTAGGAAGTAATTCTTCATAATGAGGGTGCTAAGGCACTGGCACAGGTTGCCCAGGGAAGCTGTGGCTGCTCCATCCCTGGAGTGGTTCAAGGTCAGGCTGGATGGTGCCTTGGGCAGTCTGGGCCGGTGGGAGGTGTCCCTGCCCATGTCAGGGGGGTTGGAACTGGATGATCTTTAAGGTCCCCTCCAACCCAAACTGTTCCATGATTCTCTGATTAACTTGAGAGGTCTTCAGGATAAAGGTTCAACTTACTGATTAAGTACACTTAATTAGCAGAATGAAATAATGTTTAAAAAGGCATTGGATTGGATTAAATGATATAATGTAAGCCAGGAAAATGCATAAGTTATATTTTAAGATAGGAAAAAATCCTGAACCTCCACATAGTATTAAAAATGAGCTTTGTTAAAAATGACCTTCATTTAGACAATTGTTTCTACCACAAAACTGACAGGACAGAAAACACAGTATTTAACATGAGAATCCACTGGAATTGTCAGTTGTAGAATAAAGTTATGGGAAAAGCAAAAGGCTCTCACAAATATTACTGGAAGTGATCAGTCAATTTGGCTTTTGGGACCAAAATCAGTTCAGCTGTGCAGTGTAGTCTTCGGCTCCCAAAAAAAGAGAATTCCATACCTCTTTTGTCAATATGAAAACCCATTACCTCAGCAGCTGGAGAACATCTTCACAGGTTAGGACTCCCCATCAGAAACAGTTGTGAGGAAAGCCTGATGTACCCTGGGGATCTCAAAAATGTTCTTTTATGTGCCAGGAATTTAACTGCTTAGCCCAGTGTGACTGGCTGCAGATGGACAAAGCTTCAGCTGCTTTTAAAACAACAATTCTCTGAATCTGCTTTTCCAGTCAAAGCAGTAAGAAGTGCCCCATTGTATTTCACACGCTTCCATTTACTCTAGTAAGTGAATTCCCCTATAAGTGACCCACGGTTGTATGGACATCTCCTTGAAGAACAGTTGGATTTCCATAAGGTGGATATAAGTGTGGTCATTCTGCTTGTGCCAACACTTTCTGAAACCCTTTGATGACTGATGTCAAACCTCTGCACACTGCATGTAAACTGAAATGGCTGCAGGAAGCAAATACCGGTCCACATTTTATGTGGTTTTCTTTAGCAGAAAAGATTCAGACATAAGATACCCAATCCTTCTGCTTCCCATTTGTTCTGTGCCAGGTTTGGCTTGCCTCATTGCAATTACTCATACATTCAATTTCACTATTATACTGTGGAATAAGTAGATTAGTGGAAATAATACATTTATTCTTAACAAGAGGTTTTCTGCTTTCTTTTGTGAAGATATAAGTAAATGTGTTGGCTGATGACACACAAGGTTTCTGAAAACTAAAAAGGCTCAGCCTGGCACACCTTCTGTGTCAGGACAAATTCTGCATTTATTGCACCAGTGCCACTCAGCAGTGCTATCCAACTGCAGACCATGCGGAAAAAAACAGAATATTCATTCCTAGTGATAAACAGTATCTTTAAAGACTCATTTCCTATTATTTCTTACAAAAATACACTCGGCTTCCTCTGATAAGTGTAGAGCATCATTAACGAACATGTCTTTGGTCTACATAGTTTTGGTTTTATTTTATAAAAGCCTTAATACTTTGTTGTTATTTTGGGGGTTTTTTTACATACTAATGCACAATTACATTATATTCTTAAAGTTTCCCCTATTCTATGGCCACTTTATTGATGATTCACACCAATTGATTCACCTTATTTCTGAAAACATTTCCTTTATAAAAATACAACACCAAAAAAAAAGGATAAAAGATGCATTGACTGACACTTTAAAATCCTATTGTCTTGTTGCCGTCAGGTAATACACACAAAGCTTGACACATTCCTAAAATTCCAACTCTGGTGAGAGTGTAACAGAAATGGTAATATTAACATGATCATCTTGATTTTTTTTTCCTGCAAGAATAACATAATTCTAACTGCTCCAAGATCACATGTCTTTTCTTCTCCTTTCAACCTCATGAATAATTTGGCTCATCTTTCTCACTGACATAAATACTGAATCTTGCTGAAGGTCACACAGCATTTCTAGTATCTTCTCATTCATGTGTGATTCAGCACTGTATTCTGTGCCTCATACTATTTTATATTCATGACATGCAGTTGTAGATTGTTTCCATGGTGGAATAATGCCTGATCGTTAGTTCATGCAGCGAATGGTAAACACTGAAGTTTCAAAGCTAATTAGTGGTGTAGATTTGTTTTTTATTGCCCTATCTCAGTTTATTCAGCTGGAGAGCTGGGGGCCAGCAAGGTCAGCAAAGGCGATTAGAGAAATTATCGTTTCATACAATAGACAGTTGAAATAAATAAGACTATTTGGTGTAGAAAGGAGAAGAATTAAAGAGTCTGAGGCATCTGACATTATTAAGGTAACTGTAAACCAATTATTTCAATGCTTAGGCCTTTGGCTCACCCAGTGTCCCCACTAATCAATTTGTCATCCAATATTTCTGTCTGAAGACCAAAGCCCTCTTAGGCTTCGACAGAGGACTGAGATCCTTCTATTCCTGGCTCAGTGACTCTTCACTGTCAGCCTTGAGTTTTGTCTCATCAGTAACCCCTGAAGCGCTACCCTGTCTGCAGTTTTCAGTAGCTAGAAGGAAATGCACAGGAAATCATGGAGCCAGAAAGTGGTGGTGTTGCAGAAAAATAAAGGAACCAAAGCTATTTTATCAGCAAGAAGTGCTCTTAGTTGGCCTCGACTTATATGTAGAAAGTTTTTTCTGCAAGTTGCTGGGGGCGTGGAGGGCACTCACCAGCCCTTCTTTTGATTCTTCATGTCCTAAGGAGCTTTGCAGCTTTTAAACAATGGTGCCAAACCCTCTGAACCTCGTTTTCTCCAACTTCATTGTGGAATTTTCCTTTCAGATCACAGGAGGTGTGGATTTCACTCTCTCCTTGGCTGCCAATAATTTATGCAGACATATCTGACCTTGGCTTAGCATTCCCACACGGCTGGGCTTTCTGTGGTGCAGTCTGTTAAGTGGGAGTGGGGACTTTCTGTGGCACTCATCATTGAAGATGTGAACACTCAATGCAGCTACAAGCACATGTAGAGACTGTCCACAAACACACTGCAGGACAGAGAGACACCTTTACATCAACAGAATATACTGCAAAACCAAGGGAACCTCAAAGAGAAAATGAAACCACAAGAGATATGCCATTAATTGAATGAAGAATCATATTTGCATGTGTGTAAGATAATATAGTGATATAATCAGAGGGTTTATTTCATTTATAGACTGCATCTACCATGTAGTTCAGGAAGGAATTTCCTTCAGGAATGAGTGATGAAAGTAAATCGCTGCAGAGAAAGTCATCCTAAACAAGACAAGAGTTCTTCCTCCTCTGGGAGGAGCAAAGAGAGAGGTCACTGTAAAGGTAGAGAAGAATTTACTTTTGTAACACCATGCCTTAAGAGATAAGGCATAGGGAGGAGTAAAATGTAATTGGTCATTCCCATTCATACACTTGTCGAGGACAAAAAGCAACAATCAACAAAATGGGAAGTGGCAAATGCAGAAGTGCAGAAGAGAAATAGTTATCACTACATGGTATTATGAGGTACAAATAAAAACACCACCATAAGATCACAAGTTCCATGCCTAATCTGTTTAAATTTATTTTGCGTTATTTCAAAAGGTGTGGAGAAGAAACAAGAACAAAATACAAGCCATCATATAAGCCACAATGCTCTAGGACACAATTCAGAGTAAGATATTTCTGTAAGGACTGATAAAAACCAAGATCTTACCCTGATAACATACTTAAAGAAGTGTATCCTTTTTCACTTGCTGCAAGAATGAATGCTGGTTTAAATCAAGAAAGTATTTTGAACTAGACCCCAGTTTTCTGGTTCAAGGTAAGAACACCCCACTTCCTCCTGTGACACCTCCACTCACAACACTCTGGTGTGTTTCGTGCTGGCCAGGAGTTCCCAGGACCATATCATATCCTCATCTCCCTCCCAACCGAGACCAGTTGCACCAGATTAATAACTTGCAGGTGTCCATATCTTTCCAAAAAAACCAGGATACTACTAACCAAGAAAGTAGTGCTGGTCTAGTCTGGAACAGCAGTGTTTCAGATGGGAATAATGTGATTACAGGGACTAATGTAACAATCTCAAGTAACAGATACGAATAAAACTAAAATGCAGCTCATATTTCAGAAGACAATTACATTCAGTTAACACAGCATACTGAAGATATATATCATAATAGTATTTTCTCATTAAAAGATCTAATTGTACTTGGTCTAGAAGTAGAAGTAACACCACCATACTGAAAAAAGGCATTCCTCATAATCAAAATTACATGAAATACACCACTCTAATTTCTACATGGAATATCTCCTCCTGTTTCTGTGTTGACTGGCATGTTAATGCAGCTATTTTGCTCAACACGATTTGAAAACTTCCCTGTTCTATTGCTTTTCTCTGCTGTTACCTCACATTGTATGGCACACAAGCTTGCCCTGCCCATTCTTGTATCCCACTCTGCCTAAGGGATGAAGGGACTCTAATTACACAAAATGGACAATTTAATCTTATCTTAGATTTCTATCAGCATGATTACAAGGCTCCCCTGATTACACTGTTCAGATACAACTATCAGCAATACCAAACTTCTGGTTGCTCTAAGGTAAAAGGCTGCCTCTTATCAAAAGATGGTATGGTTTTTAGGAGTAAAAAGTTCTCTCTCCAGTGTTTATCTATGGCAGGCATTAATACCAAAGAAAATAGCAACATTGTAAATTTTATTCTTTATGTGCATTCATCTGTATGTAAAACTTAATCTCAAGTAAATTAGGGACATTTTTATAGCTAATCTAGAGCTGGAAGGCACATCTGGAAGACCTGTATTGCAGTCCTTGCTGTAGTCTGCATGCAGACTCTGTAAATGCAGTTGGAAAGGTGAGTTGGAAAAACACATCCAGAAGTCCACACGCTCACTTAACAAAGCGGGATTTCAGAACATGCTCCAGACGTGATAAAGCAGAGATTTGAAGCCAGCTCTCCATTTCTCTCCGTTAGCCATTTTTCCTATGTACCACAGACACCAAGTTTAGCCACCAGGGTGCAGTCCGTTCAGAAAGCTTGCCAAAATTCCAGCGTTTGTGGCAGAAATGATATAGCAGGTGGAAGTAAGGACCGGGATCAGCCATTTCAAGCCCTGAGCAAGGCATCCTGACTTGCTAGAAGGCACCTCCTAACTGGTCTTCAGGAGATTAGTCAGAGAATGGCTGCATGCTACAGGTACTGGAAAAGTCAGTTCACTTTTATAGCTCGACTCTCTTCCTCAAGGCTACGACACATTTTTTGCAAGAGTGTTTAATGGGGAAGGAAGAAAGGGACACCAAGGAAGCACTTAACTGAAGGAAGATGTGCAGCACAGCCACTGCTTTTAACTGCTGTGGTAGTACAAGTCCTTGCTTCTTACATACTGCAGACCATGAAGAGCAACAGGAGACTTCTATGCGGCTACATCTCCCTCCGGATTTACCCCCAGAACAGCTACAGTGAATGGGAAGACAAGCATGGGCCGCACCAAGGACAGGAGATAGTGATCTCCCAGGAAAGGGCATACAGCAAATAATGTGGTAGTTTTACTGTCAGCAGTGGGGTCATATCAAGATGTGGAAGGGTGAGAAGGAGACAACAGTCCCAGCAAAACCGCCTCTTCAGCAGGTGTGCAGGCATCAAAATTCTTACGATTTTCTCCATCAACACAGGCTTATGTTCATAGAAACCCAAGGAGACTAAGAGGTTAGCCACTTTCAGAGATACTAAGGAAAAAAAACTGTGACTTTTCCAAATACAAAAGTGCAATCTCACACTGATCTGACATGCACTCACCGAGCAGCAGAACGCTACCTCATTTAAAGGAGTTTGTGATATTGGGGATTCAGTTATCTAACTGTTCCATCATTAACTGATAAATAAAAGCCACTTGATCATGTTCAAATGCAGTACGTAAACACGGGAAGGAGGATAAACAAGTCCATAGTAAGTGGGGCCAAGTTAGCACCAGTCACAAGTCAGCTGCAAACAAGGTCCTGTGACTAAAACCCATCCATAAAATGTTTCACAGGGTGAGCAGGTGAGTAAGATGCACACTTCCTGACCTGTTACCTTAGCTGGCACCTAATGCTGGCCAAACCTGAGAACACCAGATGCACCTCATACACTGTCTTCCAGATTTTCCATACTGGAGACCCTGAATACAAGAAGTTCTGGCTGTCATCCACCCTGGTCTCACCAGTGCCTGCACCACTTCTGAGCACTGGCTGTATCCGTATTCAACCATTGCAGACATCTTTGTTCTTCTTGTGTGCAAGGTGGTGGATGCAGGTGCCCAGCTCCTTTATATAAGTAGTCCAGCTCCTCAGAGTGGGTGTTCCTCTCTGTTTCTGAACCCTCTCTTTGGTTTCCCTTTGGTTTCCCCCATGCAGGCTGGAGACCTGCTTTGACATTTGAGATTGGACTTGATGATCCTGTGGGTCTTTTCCAACCTGATGATTCTGTGATTCTGTGACATTCCCCACAGTGCACCTCTCCCTACAATGAGATGCAGTCCTAATCCACGGGGGGGGTTGGCTGTTTCTGCAAAAGCTCTCTCTTCTGATTAACACCCACCCCAAGGAGAAGAGGAGCTTCAGTTCCTACTGCCCTGGAAGAAGCAGATAACAAAAGCAGGGTCTGACCCCGGCTATTGGAGGATTTGAAATATCTGTGTTCAGTTCTGGGCCCCTCACCACAAGAAGCATGTTGAGGCTCTGAAGCGAGTCCAGAGAAGAGCAACAAAGCTGGTGAAGGGCCTGGAGAACAGGCTTTGTGAGGAACGGCTGAGAGAGCTGGGGTTGTTTAGCCTGGAGGAGAGGAGGCTGAGAGGAGACCTCATTGCTCTCTGCAACTACTTGAAAGGAGGTTATAGAGAGGAGGGAGTTGTCCTCTTCTCCCAAGTAACGGGACAGGATGAGAGGNAACAGAGACCTCCATAGTCCAACCCGGTGGCTTTGATGCTCGCCTGAAGGTGGCCGTTCATCCTCCTCTTCTGGTGCACAAGGTCAGGGAGAAAGCACCGGGGATTGGCACAGCCCCTACACCGCAGAGACCCCAATCCGCTTGTAGCAGCTGCACAGCCTATACAAGCTGCGCCAACCACATTCTAGCGGCTCTGCTCAATGTAGAAGACACCTTTGTTTCCTGATACCCGCTCTCTCTCCGCCCCGCTCCTGCATCTCTGTTCTCGCAGAGCTCTCGGGGGGTGCAAGGATGCGCTGCCGGCCGCTGTCGTCCCGCCCCGCCACCCCCACCGGTGCTGCCCCGAGCATGCTCAGTGCCTCCCGTGCTCAGTGCCTCCCTGACCTACTTTCCCGTGCCGGGGCCGCCGGGCAGCGCTGCAGCACGACTCGGAACGGCTCGGCACGGCTCGGCACGGCTCGGCACGGCTCGGTGGGGCTCGGTGGGGCTCGGTGGGGCTCGGCACGGCTCGGCACGGCTCGGCACTGCGGCAGCGCCGCGCTCCGCCCCGGCCCCGGGCACGGCGAGGGCAGCCGAGGGGCACGGCGGCTTCGGCAGCAGCATCGGCGGCGGCGGCAGCAGCAGCAGCGGCATCATCAGTCAGCAGCATCGGTTTCAGCAGCATCATAAGCATCATCAGCACCGGCAGCATCAGCAACATCGGCAGCATCGCTCGAGCCGACGCGCAGGTGAGCGGCTCGCGGGCTGCGGTTCTCCTCCCTCGTCCTTCTCCCGGGGGATGCGTGGAAGTGTAAGGGATTCATTCAGGTCGGCGTCGAGGCTTGTGGGAAAACGGGCTTCTTTAGGCAAATAGGAAAAGCTAACGAGCCCGAAGCTTTCACCGGAGACGTGCGAGCGCCGCGCTGCCGAGGTTGGGATGCTCGGTGCTGGCCGCGCCGGGAAGGAGAAAGGGAGGTGTTAGCGCGGTGCCTTTCCAGGGGAGCTGCCTTCTTATGAGAGTTTGAGCTGCTTCAGATTTAAAATAAAGGCTGCCTCCTGATATTTTGCTGTAATTACCCTTTTACTTGATAAGGGGGTCTCGTGAGATGAAACTCAATTTCAGAAGTACCCCGAGGGAGCAGCCGTCTAAAACTTCAGAGCGGTCTGGCAGTCGCCAACCAAACCGCTTTTTTTTAACGGGGCAGATTCGCGCAGCATAGGAGGAGGGAGCTTAAAAGAACAGAGAGCATCACTGAGCAGGCACTTCTCTAGTGCATTTATCTGGAGAGACTTGCAAGTCGACTGCACATCCTGACAGTCTCTTTCAGTTGTTGAATTAAAGCATCTCAAATGGAGCTTCCCTGATAACCCTGGGCCAGAAATAAAAGGGCCAGCTGTGTAAGCAATGCTGAACGCTGCATGCAACCTCATTCAGTGTGGATTTGCTTGAAAGACTGTGAAGTTATTTCTCAGGGGAAAAAAACCTGCTGTTTAGAGCCATTACATTACAGAAGAGTTTCTCTCTTTGCTGCAGTAGGAAAAACTGTGGCAGATCTCTTTTCAGTGGAGATGATCTTTGCATGGCAGGAATCTTTTGTGTGGCTTAGCCTGTGCAGTTAGCAATAGCACCGTAGATATATTTGTGGTTGGTGTACTAGGAATCTTTTTTTACTAAAAGGTGTTGCCTTTTAGACTGTAGTGTATTGACATCAGTTGATGTTAAGCGCAGTTTACACAACTGAAGTGCACATTGTACACCCATTCTGTTTTCTGTAGCATTTGAAGTTTTCAGAGGTGGAGACAAACAGAAGAATGTCCACCAAAAAAAAAGGCTTTCTTCCAACTTTAATACAGTGACATGTGGTATTTGTCCAAGGCATGTTTACCATTCTGAAAGCTTAGAGATAAAATCAGTCACTCTTGAAACGTTTAACACAGGGAGGGAGCATGGCAGTGAATTCTGAAGTGATTATATTGAACAACTCATTTTTTTCCTTCTCCATCCCCCTTGCCTTCCTGCAATTAGACAGGTCCTGCTCTAATATTGAAGAGGAGGATGGAGCAGCAGCACAGGAACCTCTTTGAAGTGTATCCATCAGTTTGACCAGGTTAAAGAAGTATATTCATCACTCTAACCAGGGAAGAGTAAGTAGGAGTGTAGGACCAAGCCCCTGGATGCTTCTTGGAATTTCATCATTCCTGCGATTCTGGGCTGCTGTCCGTCCATACAGACTTGTGAGTTTTCTCAAACCTCTCTTTGTAGTCTTAATTTTGTTATGCAATTCTGTTACCTAAGTAGTGGCATTTTCTGTCCACATACAGACCTATCTTAAAAACATTATTCCAAGGCAATGGAGATGCTTTTCACCAGTTGCTGTTATTTAAATCAGTCATAGCAGCATTTTAAAGCATCATATATTTTATCTGCCAGGAAGACCACAAAGGGCAGACAAAATTTGTACCTATTGATGACAGGACAGAGGAATTCAAACAGCTTTAATTATTTTTACTTAGCTATCAAAGAAATTTTGGTCATGGACTCTATTATTTCAGAGTAAAAGTAGTTACCATGAGGTGGGGAACTCCATACAGATATGCGCAAATTTCTTATTTTGGAAGAGAGCTACCACATGTGGAGGAATTACATTAAAAGTCACCTACCTAGCCCAAAGTTAATACTTAATTGACATGATTCTGCCACTCTTGAAAGTTTTATACCTATCAAATATTTCTGCTGATGTTTTTAAGTCATGCAAGGCCAGAGCAGGTGTTCTGCACTGCAAGTGCAGTGCTGTGTGTCATAGGCGTGTGACTGTGTAGCACACTGCAGTCCTGCCAATAGTACTGGATACTATCAGTAATACTGGATGCTGAGAATGTTATGTTACTTTCACGTTATGTTTTTCAATCAAAAGTAGAAACAGCTGGCACAAAACTCTGAAATTATACAGGGGCTTCCAGCTAAATTATTACATGCACATGGCCTAATATAGACATGCTTGGAAAGGGCTGAATTGATCACATTCGTGAACAAGCATGTTATTGTGTGGTGCAGGGCAAACTCCTTTGCATCCCATCCGCTGTCCTCTTTGTTACTTGTGGAGGAAATGGACATAAGTACTTTTAACCTGAAATTATCCTTTTCTAATTGCAATCAGTCATGAATGGTTAGATTCCTTTAAGTTCCCCTTCTGTCAAGGTTAATCCTGCCCTAATCATGGCATCCACGTGTAACCTCTTTGCCCTGTATCCTGGAAACCAATAAATATGAAAGCTAGTCATTAACAATTATATCTACCTTGCAATTCTGTAGGCATTAGTCATACTCAAATCTGCTGTCTCGGGTTTTTTCTGATTTATATTTGCACTGAAATGGGAGCCTTTTGTTAAAATAGTATAATTTAAACTGTATCAATGCATTGAAAACACTCTGTTAGTCAAAGCACATACAAAATTTACAATTTATATAGTAGAAGTCTTTAGCCCTGCAAAGCTCTTCATGCCTTTGTTTAAACAAAACTTAATTTTTAATTCTGTGCCTTGTTTGAACATCTAGAATTTTTCTTCTTCATTTGCAATAAGAAAATGATTAGATATGTAGTTAAAAGATAGGAAGCAGAGGAAAGAGAATAAGGTGGCATTCTGCATTAGGCAGCATTCTGCTTTGCTCTGTTCTTAGCAGGGTGACGTAAGCCATGCCAAGAGCATATGAGATCTGCTGTATTTGCTGACTTCAGTTATTTAAACTGTTGGCAGAGTAATGCTTACAGATTGATGGTATAAATAAAAGACAAGAGGTGAGTAAAGAACATGATATGTACGTAGAACTTGGTGGGGCCAGGCAGGATACAGATGTGTGTGGAATTATAGAAGAGATTCTCTGTGCATCCTCTTTGTTCCTCCTTCCTCAACAAAGGAGACTTTTAAGCATTGATCCATCTATGTCTACTGCAACAGCAAAACAGCAGCTATGCTGAAAGCTCATGAGGAGTTAAGTGTGTGTCTCTTAAAGCCATACAGATGTTTTTTTGAAAAATAGCTTTGTATACAGAACTGTATTGAGTGGTAATTGTCCACCCTCCAAATAAGTACTAATGATAAATAAATCTAGATAGTCTACATAAAAGAAGTATTTTTTTGTAAAATGAAAAATCCTATAAAGATTGCACACCTAATCAAACAAAGTCTCCGGTACCAATAGTGTTGAATCTGTTTTATGATCTGGGTAGCCCACAACTCAGTAGGACATTTTCACCGCAGTACCCATCTTGATTAAAAACACCAAGCTTCTCCACTAAATATAAAATTTTTGTTTGCTTTTACTGTCAAAATAGCTCCAAGAAAAAAATACTTAAATTACTCTATCCATATCAAAATGTTCATATCAAATGAACTACAACTTATTTAATGAAAAGTTAAGCATCCAGGTTGCCTGAGTGTTTTTGTCACTTCAGTATATTTTGCAAAAAGTTGATTTAATACAGCAGAGATGCTGAGATTACAGGAGCTGCAACATCAAGAGGGAACTTTTCAGAGGTCTGTCATTCTGTAGGTACTGTTAAGTAATCTCTCCAACCTGCCAACAGTCTTCATCTATTTATTTTTAGGTTAATGGATTATGGTCTCTTGAATATTTGTTGTCATGAGGGAAGCACACCCCAAAGCATTCAGAGACATGGTTAAATCAATGGCACCATACAAATATTTAAAGCAAAGTGTGTCTTAAAAATCTCTAGGATGCGATATACTAGCTAATTTTGCCATATCAAGACATGAAGTAGGGTATAGAGGAACAAAACCGAGGAGAAATTTACAGTAAAAATATTCTAAAATATCTTTACAGTCGTAAAGGCAACATGAAGAACTCCTTTGTGGTACCATTGCTGAAAGAATGACATGTATGTCTTTCCCTACACCAAAAGTCTGGATGTAGCATTTATTTTTGATCACACATATAAAATGTAGAATCACCTTATTGCTCAGTGCTTTCTTGCTGCAGTTTATTGATAAGCTGTAGAACCCTGCAACTAAGATAACTGAATCTTGACAGTTGTTAACTTTACTCTGTTGCCCCCTGCAGTGTGGGATGTGATCAGAACAAAATAACTTTAGAAAGACAATCATTGCAAATTTTATTCTGTTTCTGCCATTAACGGTCAAATAAGCTATGGCCTTTCATTTTTCCATTTTCTTTCCTTTATTTATTATCTTTTGTCACCTTATGAAACAAATTGGCAAATGTTTGCCTGTAATAGCTTACCAGTGCATAGAAACATAAAATTATTTTATAGGCTTCTTTATTATAACTGTGTCTTTCAGGCAGGAGTCGCAGGACAGAGCTCCAGGTTGCCATACTAACAGCCATTCTTGTTCATTGCCCAGGCTCACACTCTCAGAGAGCAATGAAAACGTAAAAGAAAGTTAAGTCCCCACATTCTCCATAAGCCATCCTAAGCTATGAATCTGCACAGGTAAATTATGTGTGGTTTCTCTTGAGTCTTCCTAAATTCCCAGCCCTTATTTTATTTTGTGTCAAGAAATTGCAGCCTAGTCATTGTTAATCAAAAAACTTTCTTCTCTTTCCTTCCACTGTCCTATCTTCCCCCTCAATTTCACTGAAATTTGTCTCGGTTTAATTTTATGAGGAACAGTAAATACATACGCCTCAGCCGTCTCCTTACAACATTTAACATTGTGTATACTTTTAATAACATCTCTTCTTATTCATATATCCTCTGGAGTCAGAGGTCTGAAAAGGTTATGTTAGTCTGTCTTTCAGCATGAGTTATTTCTGCTTTATTCTATTTCAAGATTAGACAACTGACAACTCTCTAGCATAAAGAAGCCAGATCTATTAGCAGATAATGACCCATGAACTTTGGAGTCTAGACTATCTACATGTGGGGAAAAACTCAACATTTACTAGAGGAAACTCCCCAAATCAGTGATTTTTTTGTTACCTAGGCTGAAAGTAAGTCCTTTCTGTATGGTGAAGGCATTCATTTATCATGTAACTACAATGGAAAATGCCAAACATTTTTTTTTCAGTCAGTAGTCAACGCTCTCAGCTTGCCTTGTCATTCTAAAATACTACAGCTAAAAAAATAGAAGGATTATGAAGGCAACTTCCCAGTATCCAATACAGAAATTTTTAAGCCATATTTTTTCCAAGCGACTTCTCCAAGGCTATTCATGCATTTGTGTTTCTTGTGTATTGGAATTTCTTTAGGTTAAGATGGGCCTCTGGAGGCCACCTGTTCCAACACCCTGCTCAAAGCAGGGCCACTGTAGACCAGTTTACTCAGGCTATGTCTAGTCAAGGTTTGAACATCTTAAATGGTAGAGATTCCACAGCCCCTCTGGGCAACCTGTTGCAGGGTTTGAATTGATCTCCTGGTTAAAAAAATTCTTCATATATAATCATCTTTTCATTGTTGCAGCTTGTGTCCCTTGTCTCCGGTCATTTTCACTGTGCGTGTCTGAGAATACCAAGGTTCTGTCTTCTCTATACCCTGCCATTAGGTGGCTGGAGGCAGCAAATGTGACACCAAGTGGCTGAGGACACATGGCCAGGGCAGTATCACTCAGCCCTGATCAGAAGTTTCTAAAAATTTCCCCACAGCTGAAAGAAGCTGAAGCGACTGGAACATGCACATAGTTGGGAGCCACTGCACAGTTGGGAAGCCCCAGTCTAGGTGTGTAGGAGGCTTTTTATCTTACAAACATCACCAGCATGCCACCAGCATAGAAAGGGAAGCAGAAATGATGAAGTTTTTAAGTACTGAAGAGAGTGAACAGAGCACCTCTTTCAGAACCAAGCCTTAATAGAAAAATAAGATATTTTCTGCTAGTTCTAAGTGACTGAGATTTCTCCTCATCTGCCTGTCTGCACCCTAATAGCTTAATCTTTGCAGTGGGTGGTTCTCACTCTTAATCCTTTGAACTGGCAGTGAGCTTCTTGCCTTCCATGTGGCATAAGTTCCTTCATTTGCAATTCTTGTTCCGGTTAAACCTGTTAAATCTTACTTTTGCCCACTCTGTAAAGGCATTGTCCATGGAAACTACGAAAAGCAATAAGTAGTTTTTAAATAATAAAGAACTAGCTTTAGTGATGTTTTGTGGCATCATCCTTAATAATTATCTATAGGCAAATGACAACTAGAATGAAAATAATTTCATTTTCTTGATAAGCCAATTACTAAGCCATAGGAACATCATTTATGCATTATACAATAAGTTGGCTCCTTGTGCTTCACTTCTGAATTGTATAACCACACAGCTAATAGGATTACACATTATTCCAAGAACAGGAACAGGCTATTCTTACAGAAGTGAGTGACCCATGAAAAGGTATGCATCACTGCCCTCCTTTTCTGCTCTTTTGTGCTCTGTCATCATGTCATGCTGCACAACTGCAGTACTTACAAACATGGCCCCTCACCCATAGTAATTTTCTTTGATGTCAATAATACTGGGAAGCAAACTCATCTGTGGTATGCAAAAATAAATGGCCAATCAGAACATTTCTCTGAGTGATTAATGTTCCCAGGCAGTCTGAGATGTGTCTTTTGTTCAGCCGGCTGCTTAATTTAGAACAGAGAAATTTTAACCTCAGGTTTTGTCCCTGTTTCATATAGTTAGGACTAATACCACTATCTACATGTGTGCTTGTCCTGTTGCACATTCAAGGGAACTCCTCTGGACAGAAACATGTAGAGAACACACTAGAGCTGGCTATCCTGTCACTTAGAAAAAAAGCCTGTTGTGGTTCCCTCATGTGGCTCAAGTCTCATAAAATTTTCCTTGGAAGTTAATCTCTTGAGAAGTAAATCTGTTATTTTCACATTTTCAGTTCATAGCATTTGCATTGGGTAATAAAAACCCAAACCTATTTAATGTAAGGATCACTGGCAACCATCTTGCAGTGATAAATGTTGCTGCATATACAATACAGCAGGGGAAGTTAACTATATATATGTTATAGGTGCGGGAGGAGAGTCTGGGTATTCCTCTTGATTCCATCTTGGGAGGCAAGCCTGTCCCTGACTATAGCTTTGGGTGGAAAAATGGACTCACAATAGCTTTTTTCTTTTCATGCACTGTAGCTTTAAAATTAAAAAAAAAAAAGAAAAGAAAAAATAAAGAAGTGTATGTAGCCACATTATCACATTATTATAAAATTATACTTTTTGTAAGTATTTTACAGGTAGCTCATGTGCTTTGGGCATGGGAGAAAAGAACATTTACATTTTTTCCATTACCCAAAAAAAAAATGTTCTCTGAGAGATTCAGTCTGTCCCTATGGAGCAGTATTTGATATTGCAGATGTCCTTCATTAGTGTCCTGTGTTACTCTGTCTTGAGAAGCTACTACAGGAAACTTTGTTTTAGTCCAGTCAATCAAGCTGTGCTCTGGCTTTGGGTCAAATTAAAGGTTATAATTTTGGCTGCCCGCATCAGGTTTATTATGGACCACTGCTAATTACCACCTGACATGGTTAACATCCACAGTGACAACACTGTGCCAGATTTTCCAATCTTTTTCCCTTGCTTCTTTACCAGAAGTGGGCTGACATCACTAGCCCTATTTCGGTCTTCTTAGCCTTCTCCGCACTTAGTTGTGTGATTGAATCATAACCCATTGCATTACATATGTTTAACAAAGGAGCTGGCTCCCAGATTTGTTTTCACTGATATCCCTAGGCTGCTAATGCGCCTATGGCAAAGCAGTAGGACAAAATCTCAGGAAA
This sequence comes from Piaya cayana, assembly GCA_013389865.1. Taxonomy (NCBI): domain Eukaryota; kingdom Metazoa; phylum Chordata; class Aves; order Cuculiformes; family Coccyzidae; genus Piaya; species Piaya cayana. Next base: position 17,955 of record WAAB01012441.1, read on the forward strand.
TCTGGCTTTGTACCAGAGTCTGCTATGAGCTCATTTTCTAACCTTTCAGTTCTCTCTCTGCTTCTTCTTGCTTTCCTAACCTGACTCTAGCATTGTTTGCCCTACCCAACAGGCCAGGAAGGATGTAGCTCCCTGTATGGCCACCCCTTAACTTTCTTGTCATAGGTGAGGCTGAGAAAACCTTTTTGTTAGTTTCTTCCATTTTTTTTTGTTCCCCACTAACTGTGCAGAGGATACACACCAAAGAAAGGGCTCCCTATCATTAGTTGCCCTCGGATCATTTCTAAACTTGCATCGTAAAGAACTGTCCTTCAGAGAGATGTCTCCTGACTCCTCAAACGTACTCAAGTGTCCATCAAGAGCACTTCCCTGGATGGCATATAAAGCAGCAGCCCCATTTCCAAACACTGTGCTTTAAGCCTGCTGCCTGGTAAATCCTCATACTAACAATCAAACTGTCTTTGTTTCAGACAGATGCCTCAGCAGAGGTGTTCAGTGTTTGCTTAGTATTCTTCACTTCACAAACATACATGGGAAAGTACATTCCTGGGAGTGACATGAGCAGGCACGAATCTCACACAGTGCTCAAATTATTTGGCTCTTTTCCTTAAAATATACTGCAGCTATTTATTAATCAATTCTGTGCTGTTGTTACAGTTGTTACTATTATTTTCAGACAAGTAATTGACCCTTTGGCCATGTCAAGAACTAGTTATATTTGTTATCACTACACAAAGGTACAGTTTCATATGTTCCGTGTTAAGCACAGATAAATGTACAGAATAGGAATGCCTTACATCATTACTGCCATTATACACTTTCCAAGCATCCATCCACAGGATCCCTGTACTGTAGGGATTCTGTGGGCCACCAGCTACCTTGAGCTTCCCAATATACCGTGCATACTTCCTTACAGGTTTTCTGATCACCTGTTGAGGTGATGCTGTTTCATTTCCTTCTGGAATGCAAATCGCTCTCCATTCTAAACACCACTTTTAGTTGCTACTGATTTTGCTGCCATCAAAAAATACGGTAGGCTCAAATACACTAACAACAAGCCCCAGGCAGTAATTACCAACACAAAGCTCAATCAGTTTATGTTGTTCTTTTACCCTTCCCATTGTCTTAATTCAGCCAGTTTACATTTTTGTTCCTGCTCCCTTGCCAGTAAGTGTGACGTGTCTTGGCTTTTCCATATGGTGCAATGCAGATCTATAATATCATACAGAAATGTTTTATAAAGTGAATATGTGTAACCATAAAGAATGGCTGTCTCCAGCATTAATGGAGTAGTAGAAATGAGATGCAAATAGTTACGGAGGTGAACAGGCAGAACTGAAGGATTTGTTCCGAAGTGCAGATTCAGACAGGCTGTACCTATACAGAACTTAAAACGCGCAGGCTCTATATGCTTTGCATAATTTGAAATGGATTTCTGAAGTCATTGTTTATCCAGCTTTGTATGACAAATGAGGTTTGCATATTAATTTAAAGTTAGAAATTATTCTGGCTCTTCAAGGCAAATATTTCCACATTCAATAATTAGGAAAAAAAGAAAAAATGAGGGCGGGCTAGGAGTTGTGACAGTCATCCATGCTATGCATGCAGCTTATCTGAAAAAATATAGTTTGTCATTTCCATTATAGTAATGATTCATCTACAAAATGGAGGAAACTATTTTACTCTTTTAATAACTGTCGTATCTAGTTGTATGAAATAAAGTTCAGTTGCCTTACAGAGAACTAGAGATGGAGAAGAAAGCAACCTAAGTTGCTCCTTTTGCTCCTTGAATACTGTGTTCAGTTCTGGGCCCCTCACCACAAGAAGCATGTTGAGGCTCTGGAGCGAGTCCAGAGAAGAGCAACAAAGCTGGTGAAGGGGCTGGAGAACAGGCCCTATGAGGAATGGCTGAGAGAGCTGGGGGTGTTTAGCCTGGAGAAGAGGAGGCTGAGAGGAGACCTCATTGCTCTCTACAACTACCTGAAAGGAAGCTGTGGAGAGGAGGGTGCTGGCCTCTTCTCCCAAGTGACAGGGGACAGGACAAGAGGAAATGGCCTCAGGCTCCACCAGGGGAGATTTAGGCTGGAGGTTAGGAAAAAAAATTTCACAGAAAGGGTCATTGTGCACTGGAACAGGCTGCCCAGGGAGGTGGTTGAGTCACCATCCTGGGAGGTGTTTAAGGGACGGGTGGATGAGGTCCTGAGGGACATTGGTTAGTGTTTGATAGGAATGGTTGGACTTGATGATCTGGTGGGTCACTTCCAACCTGGTTATTCTGTGATTCTAAGTCAAATATTACCAGTGACAGACAGTAATGTTGTTTTCTTTCCTTTTTTGGATAAAGAAGAAAAGAGGGAAAGGGGTTGTTTGTTTATTTGATAGATTGATTTTAGTATTTCCTTTATATATGGAATTGACCTAACCTTGTCAGCAACTGTTTTCCATGCTAACACAGATGAGTTACCATAATATCAGCCCAGATCTTAAATAAAACATAAGCAGTTTTGCAAGTAAAATATGCATTTGGGGAAGGTTTGTTAAGATATTTACCGTTACCCATATTTGGATTCCAGGTAGATTCCTCTAACTAGTAAGTTTCACTAAGTTTCAGTTACTTACCTTACAGAAACATGAGTAAAACCAATGTAGTTAGATACTCGGATATGATTTTAACATCATTTGTAGCCCTTGGACTCTGAGTGAAATTTTTAAAGGTGCTGATTTTGAGCTCAGCGTTGTGCCCTCAGTCAGTACTGAATGCCAGTTGTGTTCACAGCGAGCATTGTGCAGCCAATAGTAAACACATCTGTAACACCCCTCCCTCCCTCCTCTTTATACAAACTGAAATCACTGTTTAAGAAAGGGTTTATTGTAGATGATTAGTTGAGAGAAAATATTGTGGATAAGAGAGTGTAAAAAGTATACAAGCATAATGCTTAATGCCGTGTAGGGAATGGAAAAGTCCCAACTTCATTAGTATCTCAAAGTAACCTTACCCATAATTATGTCACCAGCAAGTGTTTTTCTTTCTAAAGTTGGTCTTAAAATGATGACTTGATCAACTACTAAATAGCTCTTTTAAGAATATTCTTCCATGCTCTGTTTTATTTCAGACAACTAGAAAAAAGGCAGTAGCTTAACAAAAGTGAAGGTTTGAGAACCTTTGTTATATGTGCTATTGTATTTGGACAAAATTGTGTATATTAAGGATTCCAACATCAGTTCCAAAATCCATTTTTTGGAGCAGTTCTTTCTTACACCAGGTCCCACAATTCACCTGATACCATGCATGTGACAGAGGTGCAGCCTTGAAATGGTAGTGACAGCTTTCATGTGCTGTACCTTTGTGTTTCCTGTTGATTTTGCAAATGTTAAAAAAAAATAAAAAGAAGAATCTGTAGAACTTTTAGCATAAAACTGTAGCTGCTGCTGTAGCTAAATTGCTGCTAAGTGTCTAGGTGATAAAAGCCTTCTCCCACGCCTGCCACTCTGAACAACACTATTGTCAGGAAAATGTATGCATCTTTTTCCAGTAAGAATAAAGACTATGATAACATTACCATTTAGGCAAGACAGAGAGCTGATGATTGTGAAATGCATTAATGGATGTGACAGTTTTAAAAGAGCGCATCTAATGGATTGTTTATACGTGACATCTCATTGTACTTACTTATTTCATAGGATATTTTAAACATAAAATCAAAAGGATCAAAGTAGAACTCTCCTGTGACCTTCTCACCTCACGAGACAGCATCCAACAGAACCAATCCTGGTTCCCAAACAGCTGAATATACCACTGAAGGAAAATGAACGTACTTAACAGCCACTGCTTTTTGTACTTTCCGCCTACCACACGCCTTGTTATCTTACTAGCAGCTTTGACAACTGCTGAGGACGTGACTAACAGTGCTTTCAACCGCACTGACACGAACATGGGATCCGTACCTGTGGTGGTCTCCCGCATCGACCATATTGTAGTCAGGGAGGGAAGCAGTGCCTTGATTGACTGCAATGTCCAAGGTAGTCCTAGTCCACATTACAGATGGTACAATTCCAACGGCTTCCTGCTCCAAGAAGACAATAAAGGTAAGATCTTAATGTTCTCACTGGTGTAGCCTCTCTTGATTTCAGCAAGCTGACTAATAACTTGAATTGAATGGCCTGACTGTGGTGTTTTCCTGCATGAAAATATATGAAAGCCCAGTGGCAGCCATAAATTTGTTGTACACACCTTGGAAGAAAACAATGGTTTTGTAATGTTTTATTTATAGCAACACATACAAGAAGCTGAACCACTTAACAGAAGGTACAGACAGGCTTCCTTTTATTGGGGGACTTAAGGTTTTATCCTATTTCCTATTCTGTCCTCATTTGTTCTCTGGCACCCAAAAAGTCTAAAAAGCTATTTTACAACTCAAGGGAGGATTCTTTTGACAGATGGAAATAGTTTGTTACATGAATTCAACACAGCTAACTCCCTGATATAACCTCCTGTCTCTAGGCATAGAATGCCACGTGAGCGTGAAAAACAGGAGATGCCCTGAGCAACCAACAGAATAACCTATATAGGGCAGCAGTCACAAGGACAAGCCAAGTCTGAGCCTTCCTGGCTTTAGTTAAGACTCTTCAGTTGTATTTTCAAGAGACCTTAATCACACGAGCTTGTTTTCCTTAAATGGAACATTTGGGTGCTAATCCTAGTTACACTTCTAGGGAACATTTTGGGGGGATAAAAGGTGTTTTGCTCATGTAATCCTTCCATACCAGCTGCTTTGTTCACAGCATGATGAAATAAACTTAGTTATTCATACTGAATGCAAGATAGCTTGCCTAAGTAATAGCTGACCTGAGGGAGAACTCTGCTATGACAGGAGTAATGATCGACCCAGCTAGATGTGCAGCAGCATAGTGTATTTGTAAAAGCTTACTGAATAACTGGTTCTATTTTACATTAGAGTATTTTACCATTTTCTGAGTAAAGCTAGAGAAAGGAACTGCTTGAGCTAGTAAGAGTAATGCCAGATATCATTTGTACACTCATGGCAGCATACCATGATTAATGCATTCAAGTGTTTTACTAAGGCTCACTAACAGAAATTTTGCCTTTTAGTTAGGCATCTAACTTTAGGTCTTTGAATAGTCAACTGTGAGAGGTAAGTTGCTTCTAACAAAAACATTCAGGTGGGTGAGTAAAAACTTTGACTGAGTAAAACTGGAGATGTAGTATTCGGGAACATCACTTCAGCTTTGACTTTGAGCAGTGTGCTTGCTCCTTTAAGAAACTGACTGTCTTCCTATAAGAAATAATTCCTAGCACAAGACCTTTCTTTACTGTGTATGTAGTTATGTTGAGCATGGCATTGAACTGTTATCGAAACCCAGTAATGATACCTTTTCTACTCATTGTTTTCTGATTAGGCTTACACCATCTGCCAGGATCCATTGGCACAAACCCAGTCACTGAGTAACAGTTCAATGCCATTACATTGCCTGTAACAGCTGGAGCCAGGATCCAACCTGCCATCAACAAGGCAGGTTGTCATTTTACAATTAGGAAAGACCAGTACTCTCTATTTTTTATTTATTCTAGAGGTGGAGAAAGAAGTGACATCTGTTAGACATGCTGATATTTCCACTGTTAGAGAGTTTTTCTCTGAATTTGCTTTACTTTAGCAGACTGGGAAAATTTTTAATGCAACAGTCTGCTTTAGACTGAGCTTTTAATTTATTCTGTATTTTTTTTTTAATTTCAGACAAAGTAATTCAGTTGTTTTCAAGAATTAAGCTAAGGCAAAAAATTGTGTTTCAGCTAAGTTAAAAATTCTAAGTAAGAGAATAAAAAGATGTAATTAAGAACTGTCCATACAGTCCATACAGGAACCGAGGCAGGAATCTTGTGGGAATACCTTCTACATCAGTTTCTACTGGAGATAATATTATAAAACACAATTTGGATAAGCCATGTTTAATTAGAAAAACTTTCAAAATAGTACAAGCCCGTAAATCCTCCGATTTAAAAGCTTTTTTGTTGACTAATGAGTTTCAGAATTGCCTGCAGATTCTTCCTTGAAAGAAATAAAGTAAAAAAATAGAATAATCATTATAGCAATAAATTACTTTCCATGAAAAGGAATAAATAAATATAGAATAAGGTCTACACCAACTTGTGGCAGAACTGCAATCCTTGCCTTGTGATTTATGTGCATTGCATGGGCTTTCTGTGCTAGCTTAGTCCTCTGATCACAAATTGTCTGTCTTTGCTCGGCTGCCTTAATAGTCTTAAATTGCAGCTGGTTAAGTTAGGTTTAAGGAAAAACAACTTTCTAGTAGTTAAGATAGGTAAACACTTGAAAGTCCTTGCTGTGGAAGGAATTATTTGAAACTGAAGTTATTAAAATTCCATTTTTACCTTTAACAGACACCTGTCAGAAATGTCTTGGGACTGTGTTAAAGAGAGATTGAAAACATCTGTGTGCCTTTGAGTATTGTATTAGGTGGTCTTGTTGGCTTATATCAACCTATGTCATTGTGTTACAAGGAAATCTTCTGTACATCATCTCCCTGTATGAAGTGTTGAGAAGGCACAGAGGCACTCCTACACTTTCTGGCTGTTCTCTCCACCATGTGAATTCTTCCAGGCATGGATTTACGTAAAGGAAAGAATTTACACCAGGCTTTCCTATTGGAGTTGAATCATGTGTTTTATAGGAAAGCTGCAATTTAGTAAGTTGTATCCCACTGAATAAAGTAAAAATACACATGCCTAGCTCATAAATGGTAGCAATATTTAAATAGAAATGAAGCTTACTTGGGGAACTAAAAAGAAATCTAATTAATTATCAATATATAAGGGCAAACACAGTAACTAGCTGAAACTTGAATCACTTCAGCAGGGTTAGGAGCACTGGGTTTTATCATGTTTCAAACTCAATTTAATAGCTAAATGCTGTGCCAGATTTGAAGTATATGAAATGTACATATACAATTAAATGTAGTGATGAAAGATATCACCTATATTACACTATTAGAAATTACTTTTAAAAGTAGAAGTAGTTCCATCATGGTGCATAGAGGTTCATACTGGCAAACAAGATGTTCTCTTACTTGGTCATGGCTTCTCTCTTTCCCACACATCTCACTCCTCCTGTCCTATTTCCCTTTTTTTTTGAATCATACTTCACAATTAGATTCTGAACACATCAGAGGGCAGGCAGTATAGTATATGATGTCTGAAGTTCTAGGTGTTTTAAAGTTTACATTAACAGAATTATATGGGATACAGTACCAAAAGATCAAAAATAACCCAACTGCAAGAAAATGCTTTGTCAGGGAGCCATTGCAGGTTTTTCTTTCTCCCAATTCCATTGTTACTGTTCTTTGAGGAAATGTGGCATGTGTTTCGAGGGCTCTTTGGGGTAAGTAGTTATATCTTTGTATCTTAGTCGACCATAAGATTGTGATAAATGTCAGGCATGTTAACTAATTTTTATCTGAGGATCTTCTAGGGCATGATCCTATTATTCACAGTTGATGTCAGGAATCTGATAGTAACACAGTTATGATCTCAGGAACAGAGAGGCTTTTGCAATGGCAAATTCCTTGTCTTCTTTTTAACATTATTTCCTTCTTCCAAAACCTGAAGCCAGTTTGACAAAGCTGATGTTTAAGACTATGCTGGCCACGAGAACAAAAAACTTCTAAGTTATTCTGTCTCCTCTCCAGCAGGAAAATGGTGGTTCCTTGACAACGGGCTACTGAACATTACCAGTGTGTCTTTTGAAGACAGAGGTAAATACACATGCATCGCATCTAATATGTATGGCAGCGTTAACAATACTGTGACCCTGAGGGTTGTTTTTACCTCTGGAGATATGGGAATCTATTACATGATTGTCTGCCTTGTAGCTTTTACCATTGTTATGATACTGAACATTACTCGGTTATGTATGATGAGCAGTCATCTGAAGAAAACAGAGAAAGCAATCAATGAATTCTTCAGAACAGAAGGGGCAGAGAAACTCCAGAAAGCCTTCGAGATTGCTAAGCGTATCCCAATTATCACTTCAGCTAAAACGCTCGAGCTGGCCAAAGTAACCCAGTTCAAGACCATGGAATTCGCACGTTATATTGAAGAGCTTGCTCGGAGCGTACCTTTGCCACCTCTCATCATGAACTGCAGGACTATAATGGAAGAAATCATGGAGGTTGTTGGTCTGGAGGATCAAGGACAGAATTTTGTACGGCAGACAGCAGAAGGGCAGGAAACCACTGAAACAGATGAGCTGTATATGATCCCAAATGCTTTGAAGCGCAGTGACTCTCCCACAGCTGATTCTGATGCATCGTCACTGCACGAGCCACCTCAACAGATTGCAATAAAAGTGTCAGTTCATCCATTGTCCAGAAAGGACTGCATGGATGGTCAGTCACAAGAAGGCATGCAGTTGGACACCAAGGAAGAAGACAGTCCTCAAACACCAGCACTTCCTGCAGAGGCCCCTCCTGAGCCTTCTCCTGAACTCAGTTCTGATGACACAGCATTGGCAAACGACAAAAATACGTGCATTATATATGAAAGCCATGTATGATAGTACTTCTGAATCTATGCATAGCAGGAAAATCAGGTGGAGCTCTTTTAAAAATACATATTGTACTTGCCGCTAAGCCTTACCTGGAGACTATCATAGCAAAAGCATGTATGTGGGTTATGTGGCACTTTCTTCTCAGTTTGACTTTAGTTTACCACGATGTATGGCAGAGTAATTGCTATTACATTAATATTAATTGCTCTTTTTGATTAGGAGTATTTCCAAGAAACATTTACCTCAACATTTTCTAGGTTGGAGTTGCCTTTAGTGGCCTCCTGGAAGTCATTGGCAGACTTTGATGTAGGACACTTGAAAATAATAAGCATAAAACTGGTTTTCATTTTCGTCCTTCATTCTTGTTATTTCAATCTGTTGCATTTTAGCAAATATTTTCTTGTGAATTTGAAATATTGCCCAAGAGGCAGCACTCCAGTAGCCAAATAAAAACCTAATAGATCCCATTTACAAAGCCTGTTTGCTCAGCTGCATTGTGATTTAGAGGGCTATTAAAGAAAGTTAAAATGTTTCCATTTCATTTGAGACCATACTGCTTAGGCACAAGGGAAATAGTTTTCCCTTTTCCATGCAATGAAGATGCCAACAATTTTTTCTTCACATCAAGAAACAATTTTGAGGTGTATTTTACAGATAGAAAAGCCGATAAACTTCTTACAGGAAGTCGCATTCACAATAGGTCTGCAGCGTTTTTTGTGCATATTAGACCATTTTTTGTTTTGCCAGAAACTTATATGGAAAACAACTGCAAATATGCAATATGTGATGTTTTGTAGGAATTTGGTAGGAATAAGTGTGCACTGCCTTACCTGAAGATACGCAGCTTCCTTAGCCGTCCTGCAAATGCCAATAATGAGTCGGTGACAACACTGACAGGGCAAAGACCCTTTTATTGGGATTCTCAATTTTGTGCAGATTGATATTCTGAAGGTCAAGCTAAATTCATCTACAAGCCTAAGTTTGAGAGTGTTTCATCCAAACAAATAAAAAATAAACGAGTCTCCTGTGAAATTACAGTGATGATCACACAAACTGTTTACTGTGTTATGATTGCTTTGGTGTGTTAAGAACCTCCTACTTATGTAGGATGTTTATGGTTTGAGTACATGTGGCTCTTCCCCAGTAAAGCTTTTATGATTACAGCGATTATGGCATTTAAAAGGATCAACATTTATGCTGGGAAATGCCAGGAGTGGAAGGGAAGTCATGATTTCTGTTGCAAACAGACAATAAAAAGAACCTTTTCTGGAGTGAGCTGGAAAGAAAGCACTTTTTGCGGAGGAGTTTGTGTAGGAGTAATAGCATAGTTAACACACATTTAATTCAGAACTAATGAACAAAGTATCACCTGATAGTTTTTAAGGAGAACTGAGGTGTAAGTAAGTATAGATACTCAAGTCTGGAACCTAGTATTTAATCCAGAAAACGGTGTCACTTGAGTACATGAGGAAATGATGCACGAATGGCTCTGGACACTTTATAGAAGTAGTTACATCTGTACAAGGTGTGGAGACAATCAGCTATATAAACTGCACAAGTAATTGAGACCAAAGTCAATGTTGCAGCTATCTAAAAAAACCTTGATAATGAACTTAAAAGAACACTTTTAAGATTCAGCTAGACAGGGTACTGGGCCATCTTTTCTAGACTGTGCTTTTGCCAAGACAGGTTGGACCAGGTGATCCTTGAGGTCCCTTCCAACCTGGTATTCTAGGTTCACTAGCAGTGTAATACAGGAATACCTCATGACCTACATCAGTGGTGCAGAGAAGCCTCTGTATTTACCTATGGTTATTTGAAAAAGCCCACATGTTTAATGATGGATTTCAGATTTTGCAGATTACAGCATTTTAGTTGCCTAACATTTGTTCTCACCACAGTGGCAAACGTCTATACAAAATGCAATTGCACATGCCCAAAAGAAGACATGCAAGGGCAAAGTCCTTTTAGGAATGTGGCTGGAAATATTTTAGTTCCAGTGAAGCAATATAAATCTAGAACACAGGGTAGATCAAGAGAATACCATAGAGAACCTCACTTCTGACCAGTGTGATTGAAACTATTACTGATGCAAACTATTAACTTCTTGTCTGAGTCCAAGTTCTATTTAGTGTTCACATCAGTTTTTCAAGTGACTTATTTTGCTTCTGGTATGAAAAAGGAAGAAGGCAGGAACTTGCACTAAATTCTTTAATTCACCTTAACCTCCTTAAGAGAGGGATCTTGGTAGTCCTCATGCATTCCAAAGTTCCCTGCTTGGTGCCCAACAAAGATTGCACAGATAAACAAGGATGTTCTAGTTGAAAGCATTAAAAAAAACCTTTAAAATTTCACTTCAAAATAATAATTTTTAAAGTTTCAAAATTATTTATTAAACTACAGTGCTTTAATTCCTTTTTAATTATGAACTTTTTACAGTAGAGACCAGACCCCTTCGTGTACTTATGTGGTGATAATTAGCAGGCAGTTCTGATCCTGACTGCTGCCTGCAGGCTGTCCTCCAGCTTCTTTATTATGTATTTATTGAGAAATATTTGAGAGCAAACAATCCCCATGGGGTTTTCTCAGTTTCTCTGTGTAAATTTCCTTGAAGATAATGATTATGGTTTTTTCCAAAGGTTGCCCACAAAGAGCACATATATGAAGTACACCTAAACATTCCTTGCTAACCACATGAACAACAGCTATTTGGATTAGATGCATATAATAGGTGTAATGATTCCTGTTGTGGCAAAGTCAAAGAGAAATGTCAGTTTGCTGGAGCTGGACTGTCTTGGAGCTGAGAATTCACAGGTAGGACTGATCCAGCCAGTCTGCTCTGAAGTCTTTGGACATTTAGCTTTGTGGTATTAACAGAATGAAAACAGAAGAGCACTGTGTCTGGAGAAAATACAGATTGTAATGGTTCGGTTTTATGTATTTTTTCTGTTTTCATGTGTGCTGCTTGGTATTTTTATGCATCCATTATATAACACTTGTAAGCATAAAACTCTTTACATGTTTTCAGGCACTTCCTTTGTGGGAGTAGATGGGAAGCAAGATCCAAACCCGTCTTTCCTGTTCCAGACTTTCTGGCTGTGCTTTTATAAAGTAAACAATTCCTTCTTGCAGTGTTTCTTAGGGAATGGCTGTTTTATGGTGCAAGAACACAATTAACAAATATAAAATTAATTATGGTTCTAAGAATACATTAACATTTGTAATTTTAGAGATTTTCATGCACCTTAAGCACTTTGGGGACATGAGAGTGATCAGTTCCCCTATGTGGACTATGCACACCTTTTGTTACATTGTTCTATTTATTCTATCACCAAGCACTAAAACATTCAGAATCTGAAAAAAAAATCTAGTCAAATTGAATTTGCCTTTCAAAAGCATAAGAAACACCCAGCCAGATTTAGAAAGGAAAAATAGATTTGCACCATTTTATAACATTTTTTCCCCAAACTTCATGAAACATGAGTGGATTTCTGCAGCACAAATCAGTGTTAGACTTGCATTTTACACTTACTATTCTTTTTGCACTAAATGTAAGACTGTATTAATCAGACCAGTTGAACATAGTAATTACTATCTGCTAACATTTTATTTCAGAGCAAAACTTGTTTACTGCTGATCCTCTTTTGTTCTCTGATATGAGTAAGCTTGTGACAAAACTTACCCTTCAGTCATTTTTTGAGACTGTCATTTTAAAAATTCAAAAGAACTCATAGATTAGCATTTTTATGCAGGTTTATTGGTATTAGGTGAGGCATAGCAGTTTGGTTCTGTGCTTAAAAATTACTGTATAATCATAAGATTTACAGAATGGCACATACAGACAGATATTGATTTTTCTAAAATCAGTGCCTGTTTTATTCTAATGTACATAATTTGTCAGTTCCTTGATTTGCAGTTACCTTTTGACAAAAGTACTGTAACCTAAAACCAGGGATTTATGATGTTTGATTTTGTTCAGATCAACTAATTCTGGAAAGTCTTAACAGTGTCAAATTTTCAAAGTTCTCATGGAATATTTTGGTAGCATGCTGTTTTAGAAGTGCCCTCCTAACTATGCCATACTTAGTGGGGCAAACTGAAAGCTTTCTAGATGCAAAGGAAATGCTTGCACTAAAGTATCTTAAGTTATATTTCATTTACTATTAAATCCTTTTTGATTTTACAAGAAATGTAAGACAAATATGAATGTGTTCTTTTGAGAAACAGTTACTGTACTTTGATTTAAATAACTGTTATGATTTTATAGTTCACAGCTGTAAACCACAAAAAGACCAGTTCATGCTGAAGTGGCAAAATGAAATGTGATCCAGCTTGTAAATTGATCATTGTTTCAATAAAGAATTTGCTCAGAGTATGCCAATATTGTACACACTCAACAGATGATGGTTTCCTATCAAAAGTGTGCCATCGCTCCAATTCAAGTGGAAGTAAACTGTATCTTTCATTGCACATCTGCCGATATTCCAGAATCTTTCATCAGGAGAAACATTTACCTAGAAAGGAAGCTTTAATAAATATCTGGAAGGAAGCTGTTGTCATTATTCAGAATATAGACCAAATTGTTGATCGGAGTTATTAATAGCCTAGATTGCTCATGTATGTAACATCTTCTCTTTGGAAGCATGCCAGCACTTCTGCATGTAATCCAAGAGACTTTTTTGTCAGCTGTTTCCTCTCTAAGCCTTGTCATGGAGTCTTGCAAAAGGTCTTGCTGCTGTTTCAGAGTTGGGAACAAGAAACTGTCTCTTCTATAAGAGGCACCATAGTACCAAGACGAAACATAAGTGCCAGTTGCTATACCCACCCTCATTCCTTCATCCACCCTAAAAGGATGAAGTGAAATGGCTTTCCTGTCTCACAGCAGCTGGAATATATCAGTCCCTAACAGTCTTCAGAAGGACTGGGTTGAAGCAGACACTGTAACACTGTAATACCTTGTCCTGGCTCTGCTGGTGCTGCACAACTAGAAGTCACTGACAGAGATGGAGTGAGAGGGACTTGCCTTTTCACACATGAAAGATTTGCTCTTGCCAGCTGACTGTTCTAGGCTGAAAAACACAGCAAATAGCCCACAAGCAATAGCTATTTATTTCAATTTTTTAACTCTGCTGTTTGAAAGATTTCTCCAGTTTTGAAAACTATTTTCAAAAGCACTCTTATCCAACAGTTTCAGTTGAGTTAATGGAGCTGAGGCACAGCCACAGTTTATCTGAAGATATCTATGAAAATAGTAAAGGGGCCACAATCTGATCACAAAAGTAGAAAACATAGGGCTAGAGCCACAGGTTATTCTCTTGTTTCAGAATGGGACCCTGTCTTGCAACTGGGGCAGTTTGGTAGTGTGACTTTTTTTCACATATAACAGCACTGCTTCAGGACGCTCCCCTCCAGCACACTGAACCCCTCCAACAGCTTTGTTGGAGCATTTTTCAGCAAGGCAGGGTACCACCAATCAGCTGGCTCCAGTGAAACAGATTATCTCCGACTGCAGGGCTTCTATTGAAGAGAAGAGATTTATTCTGTGGAGGAGGCTGCCTTACATCAGTACTACAGAGGCACTCCAAAACTAAAAGCTGCTGTATGTCTACAGAGACTAAGATAGGAACAGTGAGAGGTCTCAGCATTCCTACTAAGACTGGAGCCTATCAAAGATGGTGTATAGCTCAGGGTTTGCACCTCAGATATTTGCAGTGCTACAACAACACTTTTCCACAGGACTGGATGTTTTCTAGCCCACATCCTGCATCAGTGCCTGGAGTAACCAGTTTGAAAATCAGTTCATTTTCAGTGTCCACTTCTTCCATCTCTTCCTCTCCCCATCTTACCTTCCTGCACTTTTCTCTGTCCCCACCAGCTCTGTAGTGCTACTTCTCACCTCTGTTCCAAACTGACCTTTCATAAGTCCCAAAAGGGAATTTTTTTACCCAGGTATACCAGGCTGTAATGCTATGTACTACAGTTAACTCCACACTCCCAGGCCCAAGCTGAGTTATACTCTTACAACAAAGGTTGATTTGTAAATCCGTAGTATCATGTATAAGTCTGTAAACTGATCAAAGACAGTAACATAACTGAAGCCAAGTTACCAATTTCTTTGTCAAAGTCAGAATGCAGGGCAGCAAACAAATGTAACAGACGTAGGACACCTAAGTTATGTAACAATAAGCTAATTCATACCACAAGATGATGAGGCAAGAATGAGAAAATTTAACAGCCAACCTTCTATAGCATTGACAATACATGTAAAACCTTGCTGATAACTGAGTAGAAATGCAGCATCAGAATCAAATCAATTTCTCATTCTGTAGCCACTTCCTATTTTAAGAACAGATTCCCTTAACTAATTAAACCTTTCCTTTGCCAGCAAGCATTGTCGGCATGGAAATACTACAAGAGTTATCAGGAAGAACCTTGTCTCCTTCATCTACCATTTTAAAAATTATTTTCAGGACTATTTAGCTATGTATCAAAGGCCAGCCACATCTGCCACCCTCCCCTGCTGTGGAGCCACAGCATTTGGAAGCTCCCATTTGAGATGCACTAGCTGATCTCTCTGAAATATCTCTGTCTTCACTTGCATGGGTTTTGATTATACCACCCAATAAACCACTCATTTATTAACAGCTGAGGCCCTGGCATTTTCAACTGATAATAAGGGAGAAGCAAAAGAAATGCTGCCACCACTTCCCTCTTTCTAAAGCCTCTTACTGTTTCTACCTCAAGGTTAGCCCTGATGTACAGAGAGCTTCTGTGTTGTTTGGGTATCCTTTAATTCCTTCCTGCTGGTGAACATTACCATAATCAGTAATCAGGATTCAAAAAAAAAAATATCAGCCAGAAAAAGAAGCTTCCTTCTAAGGAGAAAAGCATAGATCTTGCCTGTTTAAGATGCTTCATTATCCTTCTGTCTAATATGTGCAGAATAAACAGCCTCAGGAAAACACAGTAAAAATAGAACAAAATTTAAGGACATTTAAATGGAATTTTTTTTTCTCCACACTCAAAACATCCAGAGGTGATTTATCTTCAAAGTATATTAAATTCTAACTCATTTAATCACATGTTCCTTTGTTTTTAAACATGGTCATGTGGAAAAAATGAGATTCCTAAATTGCCCAAAATTTTCACCCCCAGCCCCAAAGTAAATAATCAGAAAAATGGGAAAAATATTCCCCAGTGCTTCTCTCAGTATACCTTTCACCAGGGAAGATGTTTCTAGTCCTTTTTATGGTTCAGCTTAGGAGACTGAAGTGTACTTAAGGGACTGGTGGAAGTGCATTTCTGTTATGCTGTCTTCTTCTTGGCTCAATTTTCTCTACCCTCTGTGATCTCCTCTTTGTGTATAAAAATCAATATTCACGGACAATTTATCTTCTTGTTTCTTTTCCCCAAGGTAGCATTTAATTTTTATGATTTTTTGTTTTATGCTTTCTTTTCCTCTTTGGTTTTGTTTTGTTTGCCCTAAAATTCCTCACATTTTAAAATAAATCAAAGAATCATAATGTTTTTTCAGTTACCTGTTTTGGAGTAGGATCACTCCTACCCATCTGTACAATCCAACTTTAATTATGCAGATACACAATTAACATCTCCAAGGTTGGTGCAGGTTGAATTAATCAATAGGCTGAAGCACATTACTTTTGCAGAAAATGGGTGAAGCCATAATTCCCAAGATACAAGGGAAATAAGTGCCCTCAATCATATAGGTGTCTATGAATATGTTGTGTTCTTCTGTTTGTTCATTTCAAAAAAGTTGCATATGATACATCTCTGTCTTAAATAACATGTTTCTTTTATCTCCTATCATGTATGGACCAGCACATTTGCACAGACCCTAAACTGTTACATCAGCTATCCATTATCTGGATTGATTTATCTTGTCATTGGATAGCTTGCTATGTGCAGGGGCCTCTCTACATTAGATATTTTTGAAGAGACTGCAGACAGCTTGGTGACATTATGTAACTAATATTCATTTCAAATGCATTTATAAAGGCTTTTTCACATTTTTATAACTGAAATGCTGTATTTCTATATAGGCTGATATCCACATGTTAATAGTCTGGTTTTCTGTATTCTTTTAACAAGAAACTCCATTTTTTCATAAGTGTGCCATAAAATGACAGTAATCTGCTACTGAATAAAACTGCTTTTTGCAACTACAGTTTCTACATTTCATAATCCCCATGTAATCTCTGCTAAACACAGAGCTTATTCTTTAATATATAGTCCACAAATGAGGCAAAAGGCTCCAAGTCTCTGTTTCAGACTACTAGTTATTTTATTAGAACATATAATTGACCTACCCCAATACTGTAACCCCTGTTGCAGTTACCAGAAATAGCCCCAGAGCATTAGCTAAATGTTATATGATACGGCACCAATGAGAACAGCGTTCCTACCAATGTACCAGTTTCAGAAAAAAAAATGAGAGAAAACCCATCCCTTCGCAACAGGGAAGCAGGGACTGAAAGCCTCTGAAGTATTTAATGTTTCACTGTTTTTTCAGAAAAAAAGCCACAACAGTTAGGTAATTACTTTGGATCTTCCTTGTAAAATTGATGCAGGAGCTAAAATATCACCAAAGACAGAGCTCACTGCAGCATAGAAACTCATCACCCCCAGTAGGCAGTTGTCAGTTGTGAGACACTAGCTAAAGACAGGGTACTTCAGGGTAACCTGTGATGCTGTTATAGGGAGGCAAATGTTATTTCCTATCATTTAAACTAGAAATGCCCAAGTGTCTGTGGATGGTGTTGCAAGATGCAGTCCCCAAACTGTTCATTGCATCTGAAATTCAAGCCTGTTTTCTGATTAGAGAAGCATCACCAAAGGCTCTGTGCTGGTATGGTGGACTCAAACACTTCCACAAGAACCCCAGTTCCTTCCTTTTGGCTTGATACTGTGATGAAAGTATCCCTCTTCTTTATTTGCTCTAGCACTACCTTATAGTTCTTCAAGGGAGACTAAACATGGCAACTGCTGAAGACTAGACTGTGCAGATAAACAAAGCAACGGGCAGCTCAACTGTACTGGCACATGTGAACTTGTCTTTGTACCACACCAGAGGAAGACTCTCCCAGAGGCCTGTAAGCATTCAAGTGGAAAATGGTTGTGATTGTGAATCCAGGCAATCCAGGAGCAGACAAGAACAGGCAGGCAGGAGTAAGTTGGAGGCAAACTGGGCCATTGCAATAGAAATCGAATTAAGATGACAGTCCCACTACTGAAAAACACCTCCAGCAAAATCAGCTCCTTGCCCCTGCCACCTCTTCTCTAAAGAACTATGTCACTCCTCATCAGCTCAGCGGTAGCTCCTTGTCTTTCTGCCT
Source organism: Piaya cayana (assembly GCA_013389865.1). Lineage (NCBI taxonomy): Eukaryota > Metazoa > Chordata > Aves > Cuculiformes > Coccyzidae > Piaya > Piaya cayana. The sequence goes on from WAAB01012441.1 coordinate 35,890, forward strand.
AGTCAGCCCATGGCCAGCTGGCTTTCACCTCTTACTGAGCAGCTAAAAGGCTGTCTAATCCTAACAGAGATTTGTTCTGGCTTTCATTCTCCTGTCTCTCCCAGTTACTAACTTTAAAGAAGGCATGGGATTCACTTGCCAGCACCCACGTAAGAAGCCTCAAAGACCCAACAGAATAACTATTCTGTTCTAAAGGAGGATTTGCAGAAGCTGGGCACATTAAGACAAATTGATTTAAGGCCTCTGCCTGGTTAAGTTTATTTATTGTCATATTCTGTAATGGCAAGATGCTGGACAGACTTTTTAAAAAGTACAACTTGACTTGCTGCTATGTTTTAAAGAATAGTTAGATATGACCTTTTTTAAACCTGTGAAAACAGAGCAACAAAGGGTTAAGAGAACACAGATTCTAGACTAAATCACAACAGTTTCTTCTCACAATAGTATCAATTGTATTCTGTGTTGGCTTGCAATTTGCGGAACAAACACAGTATATCCTACAAAAATCAATATTTTCTCAATGATGGTTGTTGTCCTTAGCCTGCCTCCAGGTAACAGAACAAAAGGTTCTAAGACTCTATCAATTAGCAGGTTTGATAGTAAATGCTTTTGATCAGATACCCTGTTTGGAAACTACATTGCAGATTTCCAGTTTGTAAATGAGGTTCTTTGTCTTTAAATTGATTACTATATAATAGATCGTACAAAGTCAATTTTAGTGGAGCAGAACTACACAATCTTTCATAAGTATGACCTCCTGCTCCACATTTTTTCTTAAGAATTTGGTATAGGATATAATATGTGCTAGAAAACTTAAATGCTCTACATATGCAACTAGAGAGATTTTATTCAAATACAGAATCAGGAAAAAATAAGTCTTCCTTCATATTTCTTCTTTCAGAAGCCATTCTTTCAAAACTCCATCATCTGCACCATGTTGTAGCTAAAAACACAGATGCTGGTAACATTTCTGCCCACTTCAGTGTAAAGCACATCACTTAATTCGAGTGCTGAGAATTTGCTGGCTTTGGAGAGGCCAAAGCATGTATTCTCAAGGGACTGAAAGGAAAATGTTCCCCAAATGCCAAGCTGGAACTTGGCACCATGGTCACTCTTCAGATGAATGGCACTGTACATAATAAACAAGTAGAGAGAGGGAGCTTAAATTCTAAATACCCTCTTGAGAAAAGATAGAAAACAGCTCCTAGGAACAGTGAACAAAAGCTGTTAGAAAACTAAGATCATTGATTTTTGTCATGAAAGACTTATGATTACAGCTATGTGGCTGGAGCAGGGATGGAAGATTCTGCAGTACAAACACTGCACTCTCTAATATTGTGTGAGATTTCCTTTACACTCATTAGATTAAGCACAGTGTCACATTTGCTAGATCTGTTGAGCCCAAATATTTTTGCACATTAATCCAATCATCTTCCTGTTTCACTAAATCCTTAAGGTGACATTAATATATCATCAATTAATAAATGCACATATTTGCACATATTTCTGTGTAGAAAAAACCACAGTTTAGAATAGCTATTAATATTCCATTCAAATGAATGATCTGCTTGAAAATCAAACTGATCAAGCTGCAGTTTTATTTTTAAACCTCTCATTTTTATTATGCAATACAAAAATATTAAAAGTAATATATATGGCACAGAGCTTAGGCTGCCAACTGACTATCTGACAAAAGAAGATTAAGCAAGGTAGCAGGACCTCTGAACTAGCAGATGAACAAGCTGTATTCTGCCTTCTGCATATTAACACTATTTAGATCTGAATGGAATCTGTTGTGATCGACATGCACTTTAGTTCTACACTGTGCAGCATGCAGGAAATTCACCAATCTGTTAGCACATGACAGCTTGCAAAATCTTACTCACTAGAAAAGGAGTCAGGCTTCTCAGAGACCCGAACATAGACCTTTTTCTTTACCTATTGGCTTTGTTCCCCATCCAGTCCCATTCTCTTAAAATGCAACCAAAGATTAAAAGAAGGTGGAAAATGAACCTTCAAACTCACCAAAGAAGCATCTTCAATTTTAAATACTAACACTAAACCAACCCTGTGCAAAGTCACCTTCTACATTCATCTCTTTCCCATGTCTTTTGCAGCCTTCCTTCACTGTTTTTGTGATTTGTGTGCCCAGAGCACACCCTCCACCAGAGGAATCCAAGATTGTTTTCTGCTTTTTCTTGTGCTTACTTGGTGCTTGAAAGGAATCCAGTTGTGCAGTTAGGCCCAGATCCAGAAAAACACATAAACACGTGATTTGTATATGTGAATAGTATCATTGTGAAGGCTGCAGGCTTATTCCCAGTATTTGCCATCAGTCTTCTCTCTACTACTGCTTCTTTGTTCTCCATTACCACATGTGGCCTGTTTATTCCAAGATTTCCCTGTAAATTCAAATGAGGTACAGGCTATGCATATGATCATTCCCCAAGACTGACAGGAGAGGGGTTTCAGAAGAACTGAGATATAAAACACACATTTAACTGAGTTTAAAATGAGAAAGTCAGAAAGTTCCCAGTAATGCTTTTCATCTCAACCAATTAACATGTAGCAGAACAACTATTGGCTAGCTTGCTTGTTCACCTTAAACTTTTAGGAAGGTCATCCTGGTAGCATATCTAGTTAGGAAAATACTCCTGCAAAATAAGTAGTAGGGGTTTATGAGTTCCAGTACAGCTGGGAATATAAACACTAAATACACTAAGCCTAAACTACTTAATATAGATAGTGTTACCTATGATAGTGTCCTATGTTACCATGAACATATTATTTCACCTAAGAGCAGAAGTGTATATTTAGAGGAGAGAGAGCCACGTGTTTCAAACAGTCCCATAAGCAAAATAAACATTTAGAGATAGATACTAACTGAGACCTATCATTAACACGAATTCTCCTAGAAGCAACTTCATATAGTCAAGTCATTTCAGTTATCCTACTTCAAGCTTAGGAACTCCTGTTGGAGATCCCAACATATTAACCAGACATTTTAAAGTGTTGATAGAGTATTTACTCTAAAATGCCAGACATGAACTCCTTACAGATGTGTCCAACACGGTGCAACTTCACACTGAGTGATTTAAGTCTTGTTGTCAGTATTTCAGAAATACCAATGTTGGTCAAACACTTTTCATCATTAACTCTTATAAACACTAATAGGAGTTAACAGCATGTCTCAGGAAGGTGTTCAAAATCTTGCAGTGTCAAAATCCAGGTAATGTATCACACAGCAGATACCTCAGCTTTCCTAGATTAAAATCATAAAAGAAAATTCAAAGTTGAAAGAGCAATTAAAAAAAAAATCTGTATTGAATTAGTGACATGTGATGCATGCAATGTCATCAGCCTTGTTCTCAGAGAAAGGCATATTGGTTTTGGTGAGAAGTTTTGCCTCAGCAGCACGTACAGGGTCAAGGCCAGAAGTTGATCTTACTGTAAAAGTACAATCAATGCTGTTGCCCTAGTAAAATTAATTTCTAGTTACTCAAAACTTGACAGAGCAAAAATCCTTTTAAATCATTTTTTTGGGGTGCTTTAAAAAACAGGCTATAATAATTTGTGTTAGGACTCATTCCAGTTGAATCTTAAATCATCTAGTTGAATCTTGAATCTATAAAAATGTTATAGTACTGACAACTTACTACATGTTTCCAGGCAACGGAAATAAAATAGCAAAAGTAAACAATTCAAACACGCTAAAGAAGAACAGACATACAAAAATAAGACCTACTCCTGTATGGAGCTCTTTGCTTCTAAGCAACATTAATTCCTTTTGTGTTTCACATGTAAAGAGGAAGTAGAGAGTTTCACAAAACAGGGGAAAGGTTTTTTCCAGAGTTTTTTAGCTGTGTTATTTTCACAAAGAATCCTTTTGTTCCTTTTCAACACTTCAGCAGGTAATTGCTTCCAATTTCATTCAACCCATGAACACCACCACAGTGTCTCCAAGGACATCATGAAGTCACTGAGGCAGACTCTGAAAGTCTCCCCATGCTACACATACCTCTGACATGTGTTGTGGGTTGTATTCCTATAACCATTCTTGTGTGACCTGCACACCGGGCATGGAGTCTGTATTTTGTGCCTTGTGATACTTACATTTTTTACTGCTTTGGCAAACTAAAGGTGCTGAAGTTGTAGTTTGTGCCAGCCAAGAGCAGTTGCTGATTCTAGTGAACTCCCCTTGGGCTAGACAGAGTCCAGGAGTGCTCTCCCATATTCTTCTGACTGTCGTTGAGCTCTGCCATCAACTCTAACCCATCACCAGAAAACCCTTCATCCTCTTTAGACCACAGCAATACACGCTCTCCACCCAGATGGACAAATGCTACCCCTTGGATACACTGCAGAACTGTGGCTCGAACGCCCTTGATGCCCTGGTTTAGTGGTGTAATGGCTTCAGAAGCTCTACAGTTCTGGATGTGGAATGTCTTCTTATTAACCAGCTACTTCAATATCACTCTTAACCACAAAACAAATTAATGACACACATAAGAGCGCCTTTCTACCCACGTCTTTCATGCTTCAGTTGAATAGTTGCAGATTATCCTGACCTAACATTCTCTCTTTCAATGACAAACATATCTCGGGTAACAGCCACTAAAGAGTGTCATATGCTGGAGGATGATAACCTCTATAAGCTACCTCCCATTCCTAATACTGCCGTGGATCATATTTTTTTTCCCTCCTTATCCACTATGTCTGCTGACCATTTCTACTTTGTTAAAATATGCAGATTCACTCCCCTGGAGCTGAAAAATGCCTTTCTGCTAGACAAGGCATTAGATCCTGTGCTTGACTGGCTAATTAGCAGTTTGTACTAGGTTTGCGTGGCAAGGTTTTGTTGGGAGGGGAGGGGCTACAGGGTTGTTTTCTATAAGAAGCCCTGAGAAGCTTCCCCGGTGTCTCCCAGAGCCAATGTCAGCCAGCTCCAAGGCTGTCAGCAACAGTTGCAGCACCTCTGTTATTATGTATTTAAGAAGGAAGGGAAAAAACAGTTGGACAATCAACACAAGCAGAGAGAGGAGTGAGAACACTTGAGAGAAACAGCCTTGAAGACACCAAGGTCAGTGAAGAAAGAGGGAGGGTATATTCCGGGCAGCAGATTGTGGAGATCCATGGTGGAACACCTGCAGCCTGTGGAGGATCCTGTTCCAGAGCGGGTGGAGCCTGTGACCCCATGGAAACCCTGTGCTGAAGCAAGCTCCTGCCAGGACCAATGCTCCATGCAGAGAGGAGCCCACACTGAAGTACACTTGCCAGCAGGTCCTGGGACTCCATAGAGGACCCAAGTTGGAGTGATTTGTTCCTTAAGAGCTGTACCTCAAGAAAGAGGCCTACACTGGAGCAGTTCATGAATAACTGCAGCCCATGGGAAGGATTCACATTGAAGAAGTTTGTGGAGAACTGTCTCCTGTGGGAGGGATTTCACACTGCAGCAACCGTGTGAGGAGGAAGGAGCGGCAGAGGCAACATGTGATGAACTGACTCCATGCCCCTGCACCACTGGAGCAGAAGAGGTAGAGAAAATCAGGAGCGAAGTTGAGCCTGGGAAAAAGGAAGGGGTGGAGGGGGAGGTGTTTTAAGATTCAGTTTTATTTCTTATTAACCTACTTAGACTTGATTGACTATAAATTCAATTAATTTCTTCAAGTCCAGTCTGCTTTGTCCATGATGGTAATTGTTGAGTGATCTCTCCCAGTCCTTATCTCAACCCATGAGCCTTTTGTTATATTTTGTCTCTCCTACTCAGCTGAGCAGGAAAGGACAGAGCAGCTTTGGTGGGCACCTGGTAACCAGGCAGGGTCAACCCACCGCACAGCTCTTTGTCAACAAGGGGTAAAATTCTTCACTTGTCCCTCTTGATGACTCGCTGCATGTCATGTGTTTCAGTTTAAAGGGTTTCCCACCTAAACCTTATGGTCCACATTGCATATTTGTAAATTTGTGTGGAAAAAAAGAATGTAGCTTATTAATAGCTCTATACTGCAACCATGATAATAACATCACCATGATGAGTGGACAGCTGGTTTGGTATGATCTTCTCCATCTTCCTTCTTCAAAGCATCTTGTAAACTAACTGCTCTACTAAGACAGGAAGACATTCTGCAGGAAGGTGGTTTAAAATTTCACTTACTTTCCCTAACTGCTATGCTCTTGCTCAACTTAATGCACTTTGAAAAGGAGCTAAGCTAAAATGAGAGTCATGCTAATTATGGAATAAGAATACTCACATGTGGAGTTACTCAGGAATAGCTGTTCTTGAATAACATCATGGAACCAAGCCTAGGACATATTTTTAAGGTTTTCTTTACAAGCATGACAAGTTGGGCTTTGGGGCTTGGTGGGCTTGTTAGTTCTGGGTTTTGTTGGTTTTGGAGGTTTTGTTTGTGATGTTTTTGTGGCTTGTTGGTTTGGTTTATTTGTTGTTTCTGGTTTTGTTTTGGAGGGGGTTTTGCCTTTTTGCTTTCCCTTTTTTTTTATTTAAACAAAAGCTATGGCACAAATCTTGCTTCAGATAAATTGTTCAGAAAGTGTATAAGCATTTGTATATTGGATTTCTATCGTAAATTTCAGTAAAAGATAACCATTACAATGCAACTAGGAACTCAGAATAATTTCCCACATTACTAAGAGCAGAAAAAGTATATAATTTTAATTCTATCAGGAAATATCAATTTGGCACACAATGGGAACAAGGTGCTGGTCCCTGACATTAGCTTGGTGACTCAGGAACCATGGCAGGATTTCCTCTTCTCTGAAAATTCTTTAATTGGAGTGGAAGATGAAGCATCTGTTCCTTCTCCTTTGGACCCAGCACAGCCCTCAATGGAATGGCACAACTGTTTTAGGAAACAGACAATGGAAAATTTTTTTGACGAAGTACAAAAGGCCAATAAAGAATGGAGACAAATCTATTCCTGACATCCCTGACAAATTTCAGTGGCACCATGGCAGAGATTATTGTAGCCTACGTACTAAATACTCTGCTACAAATAAACAGCGCTAGGGTAACTTTGCAGCCCTGATTCACAGAAACAACTAGCAGTTAGCACAGCCTGTTGCAAGTTACATTTTTTCTAGGAAAATGTTGCTAACTTGGCTCTTGAGCCTTGATCCCTCTTTCCCTGGCCCTTCAAAACAAATCTGGGTGCCTGTCTAAGGAACAGAATTGTATAGTTGCAGCTACACTGCAATATTCTTATTGTTTCCAGACAGACAGGAAAGGTGTTCAAAGACAGATAATTTAATTGTGGATCCCTTGTACCTCTGCTTGTGCACTCAGAGTAGGACAGGGTAGAAAGCAGGAAAGGCATCTCAGAAAGCAGTAAAGAGCACTGAAACAACCTGGACAAACATTTAGTGTCTGCTTATTAGGAAATATTAAAGGTACAAGGCCTTTTAACTCCTACACATTCATAACTCCAATGATGAACTAACTAAACCAAAGGAGGAAAAGCTACACACACAAACACACAAACACAGACACCCTTCTCACTTTTGTATATACATGCACAACAGAGAGGAATATTTCTGATGGAAGATGACATTACCTACAAAACCCTGAAGTGCTGACCTTCATAGAAACTGTTGCAGCAGCCAACTTACCAGCTCAGGAATCACTGAAAAATTATTTTAACAAGAGTCTGAAGCATTTTAAGGAGAGGTAAAATTCTGCTGTTCTCTTGGGCTCAGAAGACTCAAGAATTGAAACATATGCATTATGAGTCCTCACAACAGAGACTAAGAAATCAACTCCCTGAGATGATTAGAGGTGTCTGTATTAAAGACACCTTGTAGCTTAATCTACTAAAATATGGAAATGTATGCATTCCAGAGAAAACTTGCATTGAAACTTGACAATAAAAAGGTGGGGGTGTGGGGGTGTAGGAGTGTGAGTCCTGTACAACACATTTACAGACTGATTTGCTCCAGATTAGTTTTGTTCTAAAGTTAGCAATACTGTCGGGAAACCAAAAATTATTTCAGTAAGAAATTATATAGCACTCTCCAAGATTTACTGGAAGTTGCTATAACCACAAAGTACAGCAGAAATTTACATAAGTCCTGAAGCTGTAATCCTAAGGATAAATCTTTCTGCAAATTCTTGAGAAAGCCTTATTTTAGTCAGCTTTCCAATAAAAAAAGAGATTAAATAAACAGATGACATAATAACAGAACCACGCATAGTTTTACATCACTCCTATTACACATACACAGAAGGATTAGACTGCATGGGATTTTAAGCAGGAAAGGAACTCCACAGTATTGTTCTCCTCAAGCCCCATTAGGAATTAATGATGCCTTAAGCAGTATTAACTCTTGCAAATGTCTTTCTACTGCTGCTGCTACAAGACTGGAAACATCACAGCATCTGCTGTTAAGGGAAGGGATATGCAACAGAAGCACCAGTTCCTCAGGGACATCTCACTCATCTGCACATCACTTGACTCCATTAAACACATATCTGGATTCCCAGACTTTAACATTCCCACAGAGTACACCATCTTCCCTAAAGCTCTGTAGAGGACAGCAAATGTCAGCTTAGCCTCCTGAAAAAAACTACTGCTTTGTTTCCCTTCCTGTGAGATGTTGTCTTTGTGTACATCTTTAATTGAGCCTAGATTCATTCTATCAGCAGAATATTAGATTTATCAGAATATTAGGTTTATCAGAATAAACGGGTGAGAAAACTTTGTAGAATTAGTGGAAACACTCAACATTTTCTAATTATACACTGCATTCAACTTTTATGAAAGAGACCATATAAAAATGTTTTGCTTTGAGTGTATTTTCAGAGCAGCTAATTTAGTTTGGTCAGTTGAACTGATCAGGCAAACAAATTTAACCTTACAAAATAAAAATATTAATGCAAGGGTGGAATCCCACATTAATCTCTAAGCAGAACAAAAGCAAAGACATTGCTGGTTCCAAGAGGTAATAAAGGACATGCTGCTGTGTGGTAAAACCATCCTAATTCTAATTCTCTTTGTTCTAAGGCACTAGTTCCAAGTATATGTGTTTGTCTTATGCTCATTTTATTTATCTGTCTTTGATACACCAGCTGATGGTGAATTTTATTTATATTACTCTATTTATTTCTGCAGCTCCAACTCAGATGCACATCCCTGCTGGCAGTACAAACACATACATAATAAAACATCATCTCTGTTCCAGAAAGCAAAGAGCTTGAGGGCTAAACAGACTAGGCAAGAAAATCAGCAGAGAAAAGGAAGACTCAGAACACCCATTTCAAAGGTTGGGAATTGAGGCACAATACTGGGATCTTAGACTGGTAAACAGCAGCAATATTAGAGGAGACAGAGGGGAGACCTCATTGCTCTCTGCAACTACCTGAAAGGAGGTTGTGAAGAGGAGAGTGCTGGCCTCTTCTGCCAGGTGACAGGGGACAGGATGAGAGGGAATGGTCTCAAGTTCCAGCAGGGGAGGTTCAGGCTGGACATTAGTAAAAAAATTTTCATGGGTCATTGGGCTGCCCAAGGAGGTGGTTGAGTCACCTTCCCTGGAGATGTTTAAGGGACGGGTGGATGAGGTGCTGAGAGACATGGATTAGCGATTGACAGGAATGGTTGGACTCGATGATCCAGTGGGTCTTTTCCAACTTGGTGATTCTATGATTCTATGAATATTTTGTCTCTGAGATATGCAGGGACAGGGTTGCCTTTAACATAGTGCACCCAAAGGTACATGGAACATCCAAGGCCGAAGGGGAGACTGAACACTAGTCTACTGTGCATGATTCAGAGGTGCTGATGCTCTGTCTTTACTCGTTTACCAGCACAAGATATTACTGCATAGCATAAACACACACGTTACATATATATCCTATACATAGTATGGAATACAACATACTACTTATAACACAGTGTATATATCATTTATATTGTACAATACACATTATTCTTCCTCAGAAAAGCCCAACAACCTCAAAGCCAGTCGTTTTGATGCATGCTTGGTATTTATTAGAAAAACAGAGTGTGACCCTGTCTAGTAACTTGTGTTAGTCCCTGCTGGTGAACTTTTGAGAAAGAGACTATTTGCTCTTGCTGATTTGTAACAGATGTCTGCAGGTGCGTGGGCAGCCACCCCTGCAGGTCTGTAATTTCACCTTTTAAGAAATAGGTGTGTATTAAAAAGGAATGTGGGCTAAGCTGACCTGAACCCCATCCTTAAGTCTGGTAATAATAATAAAGACTAGACCTGGACAGAAAACAGAACTTTGACTATCAAAAGATGGTGATGTTTCAAGTTGGGAAGAAGCCCTTCTTCATTTCCAAAATTCTACACAGAAAATTTTTTTAAAAGGGCATAAAAACCAAAATTAATTTCTGCTTCATCAGAATCTTTTGATTCAATCATGGTTTTGGGGGGTTTGTTTGTTTTGGGGGTTTTTTTATTTAATAAAAGCTAATGAAGCAATTGAAATAGACATCATTTCAATCAACTCAAAAGAACCCCAACAAAACTCATTATTCTAAATACACCAAAACTTAGTCAAATGCTGTTTTGTTTGTTTTCTTTCAGGGGGTTGTTTGTTTTTTTCAAAATTGACATAGACAAAGCTTCTTTTTCAAAGCCCTTCAAAGTCAATATCATCCCTGATGGTTTGCCAACAAAGTCTAATGAAAATATCTACTGTTGTGTAATTCTTTGAGAGTCCCAAATAGAAGGTTATATATACGCGCACACACACACACACAGAGTGAAAAATAATAAAAATCACTATAACAGATAATAGGTTTTATGCTTTTTGAAGTAAGGTATGTATTCACAGCTTTAAAATAAGAACCCCAGCAAAACTAGGCTGACCTCTCTTGTGTGATGTGACTGACAGAATGAGCTGGGTACGCTAAACACTACATGAAGTCCTGCTAGTCTGTATCAAGTTCTTTCAAGACATTGTCTTGAGTTTTCTTTGTGATTCCCACTGAATATTTCTGTGGAATACAGTTGTTCGTTGTTAGCTATGATGCAGATTGTTTGTTGTTAGCTATGATGCATATATTGCAGCAATACTTTTAAGGAATGTATACTAAAGTTTCAAACAGGATTTTGGAATAACTTACGTGCGCAAGGTAACAAACATGCCATTCCTCTAACGAAGTCAGTAAATGCATTTTTTATGTAGATAAAATAAAGAAATGTGCTTTAAGGAATATTTGTACACTTCTAACATTTCTGTGACTGCAGTCCAGTCCTGAAAAACCTCCCAGTGCCAGGAATCAGGACTTAGAAAAGAATAAAATGTACTTTATAGAGAAATCAGTGGTAAAAGCAGATGAACCTGTTTTGAAGAGGGTTTTAGCCTGTCTTTGAAAATTATATGCCCCACCAGTTACAGCTGGTGAGTCAGAGGTGAGAACTGGGCAAGGCAAACTCCTCAGAGTGAAAAATGACTCACCAGAATCTGCTTAGACTGAACTCCTAGTCTTGACTTCCATATGAGAAACAACACTATGGGAGCCACAGGGGCGGGCAGATGAAGAAACATTTGCCCCAGTGAGCCACTTTTTCATAATCATTTATCATCTGTCTTACTTGATAACTACTTCATGTGTGGAATTGTAAGATGAGGATTTCTGATGGCACTTAAAGAGTGGGTAATTACAGGGGAGGACAGCAATGATTTGAGGTGCTGAGGGGCATGGTTTAGTGGTTGATAGGAATGGTTGGACTCAATGATCCTGTGAGTCTTTCCCAGCCTAGTGATTCTGTGATTCAAATTCAAGGAAAAAATACAGATAAAGTGAAGGGTAAAGTTCACTGACAAAATTAGCGATTACTTGATGGTCTTAAAGACGGCCTGGCTTAAGAGAGAGCAGAGTTTCTTACGTGGCCACTATTTGTAACTATCAATGTTTTATTCTGTATATGATCCCCTTTTCTTAGAAAGACTTCCCCTCACTGTGTTTCAATCACACGTGGCCAAGGCTGGTCCTACATTTCTGTCCCTAGTGCAGCAGAGACTACATGCAAAAGCAAATTCATCTTGGAACTGTAATGTGTCTTTCCAGAGACACATTAAGGGACAAGAGCCCTCAAACATAAATAAGGACTCCTTACTGTTGACTTAACAGAATCACAGAGTAGATGTAGCAATGGCATAATATGAAGAGGACCATTGCCATATTCCACTCCACGGAGCAACAGAGATTAATCTCTGTAAAATGAATACCCAAAACCATCTGCTCAAGAAGGAGCTCTGCCACTGTTCGGTGGAGAATTTGCTGGAGGGAGTGATGTCAGGTGGGTCCTTGGCTAAGAGCTGTGTTCAACTGAGCCAAACTGTCTCTGATGTGTCACAGCTCTTGGGGCTGCCTAAGATACCAGAGAGAAAAGGTTCAGTCCTACCCAGGATAGCCTCTCAGGGCAAACATGACCATCCCCGTCCCAAGTGGATTTAACCAGTCAACAGGAATTAAGAGAGTATACTCTTCATTGTGCAGGCCAAAAAATTCTTTTCATGCTTTTTAGAAGGTTTCCAACCTATTCTCCTTCCATAAAGAACCAGATGTCGGATTTAATTTGTTTTGTTTTTAAATAGCACAGTGTAAATGAGTATCTCACAAAGGGACATGGAGTTTTTATCATCTTTTTTTTAATTTTTAAATAGTTTAGTCTTAGTACAATCTTATTAACTCCAAATAATTCTCCCAAATATTTCCTTTTTTATATATGAAATATATTTATTTTGAGTGGTCTGGGGGTTTTGTGGGGTTTTCTTCCCTGAAGCAGTCAAAAATTAATTGTACATTGCTTGCAGTGTTGATAGGCAGTTTATTTCATTATTTGCCTTAAACATACCATTTGAATTTCCTGTTGTTTAACAGCATCCTAACTGATTAAAAAGAAGAAAAAAAGAACACAGAGCTCTGCAGGAGACCACCAGCCCTGTGTGAAATTAATGGCAGAGATATGCTGAATCTCAGTACTTATCTAAAGAGGTTCACACAGATGATGCCTGAGTTCTAGAAAGTAGTTACAGACTCTTTTATCAGCTTTATTTGCCGCTCACCACTACAGACGTATACTTGTTTCTGAAGCCAGTCTTCTCTGTAGACATTCTATTATTCTGATAATGTAATATAATGTACCATCTCGACCACTTTTTGTAACAGAAAATTAGCTTAATTTTGAGTCCTGCTCTCCCACAAACACTGTATTTGTCATTCTTTGAAAAACAAGAAACTGGAACTTGTAATGGAAGGATGAAAACTGTATTGAATCACAAAATCTTTCTGAACACATTCAAAGGTCAAATTTTAAGTTAAAATGAGATACAGAATAACTAAAACCAAAGTAAAAACAGAAATTCAAGTAAAGGCCATGTTTCCAGTAATATAAGGAGCAGTTTAAAGCAGATCAGCATTCAAATAATACTTAACTGAACTGGGAATGAACAAACAAACCAATTAATCAAGATGATCCCATGCAGCTGAACGATAAAAAAAAGCCCAAAACCTCAGCTTTGATGTGGTATATGAATATTGATCGTACCTCTCAAAATCTGGGGCATTCTTGATCTGTATTGTCCCCATCTCTCTACACGCTAAATAATGGACACAAGAGATGCTTTTAGCTAAACCTGTGAAACTTACTGTATCAAATCAGCTACTGTCTTGGAAACTGAGAGGAAAAATAAGACACCTCAGCCTGAAGTGTTTATTCATTTTTTCTCTAGAGAAACAAACAAGGAAGCCTACAAACAGTGCTGACACCTTGGAAAGGCTATTCTTCCCTACTGTTGCACATAAATAAGATTAGATACAAAATATTCTGAAATGGATAGCTGAAGCACTAAATTAAAAAAAAAAATTTAAAAAAAAAAAATCAAAATGCTTTGAATTTTGATGAAAACATTTGTATTTCTGATAGGGTTTCTGGACCAAATTGTTGAGTTCTTAAATACTTTGCTTAATCTAATTCAGCATTATTTTCAAGTGAATAAAATATTCAGCTGACATATTCAACTGGCATATTTTACCATCAGATGACAATTCAAGCTGAAAATGCTAAAAACCAGCTGGCCCACCACATTTCTTTCAGAAAGCATGCTGTGTGCCTCAGTGCCAGCTCTACTTCTTTACACACCCTTATTCCTTCTCCTCTAACAAGCTCTCTTGTACTTGTTAAGTCCAATGTGGAAGGGGACTAGCGAAGAGCAGGAAGGGGTTCATGCATTCCTTCATGTGGTATAGATTTAGTCAATCTCTCTGTCTCCTTTCTTCCCTCTTGGGCTCACTATTCCTTTGCTGGCAGGCACAAATCAAGTTTTCCACATCCAGTCTAGACTGGCCCATTGCCATACAATACTCACAAGAAGTTAATGCCTTCTCATGTCTATGTAGTTCATCTACTTGTGAACTGGTCTTTAAATTGGTACTGTTAAAGTAGGGTGAATAACAGCAAGGGAAATGGTTTCTCTCTGATGGCTATACCAAGGATAAAGGAGTGGAGGTGAGAAGTATAGAAAAGCACAGTATATTGAACTTGGGAGTTGTTTAATTTTAAAACAAAATTTAAAGAAAACATGTAAAAGATTCCTATGAGAAAAGAAGAAAAGGCAAAACTACTTTGTTCCCTTCTCAAAAAAAGACATTCATAGAATTAGCCTAACATTTTTAATTATAAAACCATTTTATTTAAAATATTCAAGCATTTTTTAATGTTCAAGTGCATTCTGCTTTAAAAATGGTGGGTGTTTCTAGTGTGGGCTCAGTATCTTATCTAGTCTCAAAAGAGGACATAAGGTGGATCCTAGGCCTGTTATTTCATGCCGAGTGCTGTAAGACACATCATGTGACACCAGCCTTCATCACTATCAAACTTAATGCGGTAATGCACACCATGAAGCTTAGTGGGGAACACCACTCTTTGAACAGCCAAAAGTCTAAAGGCCAAGTTACAGTCATCATTTCCATGTATGCAGAATGAGACAGAGCTCCAACAAGAGAAAGCGTTTATGCACCATGTGATATTCTCCTGAAACAGCACGAGGAAATGCTCCAGGGAAGCCAAAACTACACAAGGGATTCATCTGTTTGACAAGCATCTTCTCTGCAAAGTCTAACATATCAAACAGAAAGACACTCTCAACAAAAGTAGAAATCCGTTTCTAAACAGAACTGAAGAAAGAAAAATATTACCAGTCCTTCAAAAAAAAAAATCATGAAATCTCAAAGCTTGCAGATTTTTGATAGTTTTAATTGTCTTCTGATGTCAGGGCATTTATGTTCACATTTTAAGCTTTTCTTCACAGCTATGGTTAGGAACTTTCTTTAATTGACGATGAATGCTCCCACAGTATATACAAATCAAGTGGATTTTATAGACTAGAACCTCAGCAGTGACTCTGGGGATGCCTGCCTAATCCACGTAGCTGGGTTGACTTCCACTGAAAATTGAAACAGAGGGGAGAGTGTACAATAAAGTCTCATTTCAGCACAGAGCTAGGGCAGACACAGAGTTCCTGCACAGGTCCCAGAATTAGGATTTATTCCTCTCAATAATTCTTAATAGTGTGTAAACTATTGCTTCTGACAACAAAACAATTACAATCTCAATCTCAAAACTGTTAATGTAAGGAAAATACACCAAATGAGATAAGACTATGGTTTAAGATGTGAACAGTAGTCAAAAGTATTGGGTTTTGTACAACATCTTTATGAAGCAGTGACTGCACTACATAACTCTGATGTGGAGCTAGTGTCTGGAAAAGTTACAGCCTTCCATGAAATTTCGGCAAGTCATTCCAAATTTACTACCTATTATAAACAACAGAAATCAACCAGTTGACTCAACAACACTAACAAAACTGCAAAACACACAAAAAAGGAACTAATGGATCATTAATCTGTATCAACTGAAGTCCCGTATTGTGGTCTATACTTAGCAAAAACTCCAGTCAACTCCAGTGAAGAATATGTTGTAACAGTAAAGCTGTCTGAAGAACTCAACAGTCTGTCTATGTCAAAACTTTTACTGAAATTGTCTGTCTATCAGATAATGTAGTGTTGCAGTGAAACACAAACTGTTTCTTAAAAAAAAGCAAAAAAGAAACCAAGGCAAAAAAGCACCTCTTCCTCTTTTTCCTTAGAGTGCAGTTATATGCATTTATTCTTAATTTTCTAAGCCACATCTGTTACTGTTAAGTTTAGTGCATCATTAAGAAAGCTGTTTATGAAAATGGTATTGTATAGCTTTCTGTTTTGGCAGAGAACAAGAGTTATTTGGAAGACATGGAAATTTCATTCTATCAAAAATTCATCTCCTGGTCACTGAAGTGTTGCTTGCATGTGCCCAGCTTCTGAAACACCTCAGTAAAAGGGCCAATTAGAATGTTGCAGGTTATGCTCACTTCATCTTCGGAACAGACTTGACAGTTATATTTCTAAATACTAACCACCCATTTGAATCATAAACACTGTAAAATCCTGCTTCCTAATATAGGCGAATATTCAGTGCTGATCTGGCTTTTTGCTTTCAAAGATAAATCAAAATCTAATGAAAACACAGAAATTATTTTGACAGAAAGTAAATCTGCATATTTATTACTGCTCCTCCTGAAGTATTCTAAAAGTACAGTTTCTAGTCCTGAAGGTATGAGTGAGGTGTCTGGTATCACTAAAATTTAGCAAAGGGCTGCCATAATTCACATTTACTGATCAAAATAACTTACAGGTGTCTGAAAAAAAAGCTGCACCAAATAATCCTTATCTGAATTGAACACAGCTGAAACTATAAAAATACAAGATTTTTTTTTAAAAAAAAGGCAAGAAAAGGTAATTAAAATAATACATGTTTTTCTTCATCTTGTTGAAAGCACTCTTCCTAATATTGCTGCTGATCGCCCAGCCTTCCTTTATGTGAAACAACATCACTGCAGTGTGTGTTGTAGCTCTAGTCTATTATGGACAAGCAACAGCATAACATATGATGCAGTTGTGGCTCAACACTGCAGTATTTGCTTTTATCATATTGAGTAAAGGCAACGTTGACTACCTAAACCTACCCTGGGTCCTTGAGCAGTCTGATCTAGCAGGAGTTGTCCCTGCCCAAGGCAGAGCAGTTGGAACTAGATCATCCTTAGGACCTCTTCCAACAGAAACTATTTTATGATTCTACCTGTGAACTTGGATTTCTACTCTCATCTTACTCTACAGAAGAAAATTGTATTGACCAAACATTTTTCATCTAGACCTTTTTAACTATAGATGTTACCAAGCATTAACGTCAGAGAAGATAAATATATGAATGGCATGTTACGTTTTAAATGCAAAGCAGGGACATTTATTTCAGTCTAATTTCTGTGGTCATTTAGACCCATCTCTGATTGGCCTGAAAAATATCTGACATTTAACACTTGAGTTTTACCTATAGAGCTGCACTGTGTCAGGCAAACAAAGTTACCACTGATGGCTTTTATTTGAAGGTTTTAGTTGGGTATCTAGATATACCATGGAAGATATTGACTATCAGGGTCAAAGAAGTGATATAATTCAAAATCCAGTGGGAATTTTAGCAAAGAAAGGGAAGCTTGAGTGTGGCACTCATGATCTGTGAGGCAGAAGATATTTCTCAGTAGCATTTTGTCCTGGTTGGTGCCTAAATACGACAGACTTCATTTGCACATAGACAGCACTGTTGTAACATAACTGAGAAATTAAAAAGGTGTGAACAGTCGATGCCAGATTAAGATAGTCTTTTAACTACCCACTGAAAATACTCACATTTTGGGACAAACTCCTGGTTTGTTGAAGGATCACAAAAATTATTGTACAAAAATATAATCAAATTATATTCTTTACTGAGTATCCTAGAATGTATGCAGTTTGATACTCTAACATCTTTGCCTCTATAGCTACTCCTGAATTTATGTAAATCCACTTACTTGAAGTAAGTTATTCATAGCTCCCATTTATGCAAATGAGAGCAAAGTTCCACTTTCTCTGCAAATATAGGTAAACATGCATCAGTATACAGTGCTATGCTATGCATAATACTTTAATCCTCCCACTAATAAAACAGCAACAGATCCATACTGAAGTAGGAATACTATACTTGATTTTTGTGGTGGTGTGAAGTAACACGTCAGCTGTGCTATAGAACAAATTCAACAAAGCCTGAACATTAGCACAGGAGGAAAAACAAAAACAAAAGCAAAAAAAACCCTGATATTCAGGAAGACAACACTGGGATTTATATGTACCATGTACCAAGCATTAAGAGCCCAGCCCAGTTCTCTCTGAAGTCAGCAGGAAAATTCTCATAACTGAATGTTACGAAATAGGGTGTAACAGTAGTCAAGCCACTTTCAAGGCACAACCCTCTTTCTGACTTTGATCCTCACGGGAAGACAATAGAACAATATATGAAAATGAAAAATCCTGTATAAAATTAATTCAGAAAACATTAAGCTGCATATACATGCACATCAAATAGCTGATACTGCTTTCATCGTACTTTGTCAACTGCAGTTGTATTTAGGACTGATAAGTAAATACTTGCTTAAACATCTTTACTTCAGCACAGTGCTTCTATTAAAATGTTTTTGTGGCCAAAAAAGAATCTATTCTAAGCAGGTGATTTTTACTGCTTTTTTATGTGCTACTTTTCTTCTCTGCAAAACTGGCAGTTCTTCAGGACTCCATGCTGTTGCCTCTCATTTTCTCATCATTTATTGAATATCTGCCTGAAGGCTGAATTCACAATCATGGCAGGAGCACTATTTATTTACCAGCCTCTTTTACTCTGCTATTAGAATTGCAGTACTAGCACAAACCTAACAATTTACAGAGCAAATCATGAATCCTAGCTCTTCCAAATAAAACGTGACTGAGAGCAGGTACAACAAATGGCCCATGACCCACTGGGAGAATGTAACTAATGTGTGCCTGTATTACTGCCCATTGCTGGACACAATCATAACAGATTGTGTTACATCTCTGGCCCAGAAACTGCTAGTTATACTTGTCATTTAATCTGTTTTCTCAATGTATATACTTCAGGGAATTGCATTTATTTCCCTTAGGGATTTCCCCTCCCCCCACCCAATTATTCTATTTCTGCATCTAACAATACACAATACGTTATTTGTGCTTGCCCTGGAAAGAAGTCCCATTAAGCTCTGAAGTCCATCAGGGAGTAGCTAATCAGAACTGTTGATATTACTGCGTATAGGTACAGGCATTGAGCACTGTCCTCCTGCAGAAAAGTTCTGTTAGCTGGGACTATGTTGAATTATTTACATCGTGCTTTCTACTTTACAATTCAGTTTATCTCAGGGAAAAATAAAACCCCACTCTCACAAGCAAAACTCTTCAAAACTGCTCTTCTTTTTCCTATTACTTGGACTGCTCATAATTTATGGAAGTTGTCCTTTAACATCTGTCATTTCCACTAATTTTCCTTTCTCCTGTATTCTCCTCTACATCAATATGCAATTTGAAATTTCCAGGCAGCTTGGATGATTTTCTCTCCTTTCATATCCTACAGACCTTCCTTGCATTTTTTTATTATATTTGGCTAAGCCCACAGTGTCATCTCAGAGCTTCAAGGGTTCAGCTGGGCCCAAGAAGCATCCCATTTGCTGGTTAACAGGGTTTAATCTTCCCATATGATAAATGAGACGTTGTCTGAATATTTCTTTTAAGTATGTTTCTGTAACTGCTTTACTGTGCATTGGATATTGCACTTCTCTTTCCTCTTTCACTGCTTTTCATCAGTGAGCCCAAGTTACAATTTCTGATGGAATCCACATAAGATTTGGTAGCTATACCAAAGTCCTACCAGATGTTTGAGCAATTACATCTTTGCTTGGTTTTGAAAGCACGGATAGAAATGGGCTCCCTGGACAGCAACTGTAATTAATCCAAACTGGATATATATCTCTGCATTCAAACACCACTTCACATTCTGTCAGAGATATGTGAAACATGAAGAATTGCTTCCCGTATGGGTCTTATATAATGTTCAAAATTTATACCTGACTTTAGTCATGACAAATAAGAAACAAAAAGCAGTCTCAGAGTCTGCCATCTTTACAAAGGCTAAATAAATACTTCAGTTTTGTCTTTGAGAATGCCTTTCAGGTGCTTTCTCTCCAAGGCAGTTAAGGGACAGCTGACAGAAGGAAAGTATTTTATTTCTGATTTAAATCAAGACTAAAACTTCCTCGCAGTTCAGCAAGGTTGAATATTGTGCTGCTTTAGTTCATGTTCATCCTTTGTCTGAAGAATATCTGCATACAGCACTATCCAGCAAAGAGCTGCAAGCAGATTATTACATATTTCGTATTTTGAATTGCCAAGGCTTTAAAACAACAACCCTGCCCAAATAAACTTTGGGTTTTTTAGTTAATAAGGAAAAATGGAACATGTTTACAGAACAGCCAGAATTTCAGCAGCAGTAGACTAAATGTTAAAGATTAACTGATTTATTAAGCAACATCCCCTCTTGTTTTCATTATATCCCATTATCATCTTCTCATCACCTTTTTCTTATGCACTTCTGCTTCTTTTCATTGCTAACCAGTACTTGCTATTTCAAACAAGAATTAATGTAGGTCGGCAAGGTGGAGGTATCTCACTATACATGAGGAAGAGGTTTGACTGTACAGACCTTACAGTTAGTGATGATGTTGTTGAGAAATTCTGGTTGAGGATTAGGGGGACAGAAAACAAAGGAGCTATTGTAGTGGGTGTCTACTACCAATATTAACTTATTAGTTAATTATATTAACTCATAACTATAACATTAACTCTTAATGAGTATCAGACAGTGACTGCTTATGGTAATGTACTCCACATCCTGCTACTTAAAAAAGCAAGTTTTACAGCAAGATTCCAAATTTTCTCTCTACATCCAAAGATAAACCCAAATACAATACAAAATACAAGTAGGTTATGACTTGTTCCATACGCTTGCATAAAACCATCACATTTTTGTTGTTTCCATACTGCCCAAACTATAAATTGTGCCTGGTTTTTTTTTCCCTTTCAGGTCCACTAGTGTATCAGAAAAAAATGCAGACATTAAGAATGAGAGTGTCCCTGGCCCTACTAAAGAGATTTGTGACTATCATAAAATTTTACTTCCAGTTTCACAGACCAAATTGAATTATTTCCCAAGTCAAATCATATTTTCCCTTCAGTGCATACTGTCCATCTTTCAAGATAATCTTAGAGTTAGTTTTAATATTCCTTTAGACTATCAGATGAGAATTCAAGGCACTGAAGTTTCCCCTGAGTGAGTACAGTCAAAGGTAACATATTAATAATTGTTTTTTCTTTTTGTGATGACTGGCTGCAGAAATATTTGGCACACTAACAGAGAATATTTATTGGCATTGTTAAACTACGTTACCTGTTCATTTTTTTTTTCCAGAGGTTCAACTTCTAACCAGATCAAATTTTAAGAGGCTGTCTCATATAAAAACGGCAGTGAGAAATCTGTCTGACAACTTTCATGAGCTTCCTTTTTCAAATTCAAAACCAAGGAAACGCACCTCTGTAAACACAGATTAGGACATTGCTAGAAACTAACAATTTGGATTTTTTCTCTTCACACTCAAGCATTAGTCTCACATTCATCAGATTGTTCAAATGTATCCAAAGAATAAGAAACATCCAAGTGCCAGGCACTAAAAAACCACTGAACCCAGACAGAATGAATAACGAGAGGTCGACTCAGAAAATGGAGTATAGAAGAAAAAGTAAATGGGTAGTTCAAAACCAGTAAGTTATCAAGCATAAACACAGTATCTGAGAGTGCAAATGCAGTTGATACATAAAATGACTAAACCACTAAATGGACTATGCAATACTGCATTAAAAAAATAAAACTCCAAGGTGACAAAATGTCATATCATACCAAGTTATTTAAGCTTTTAATGTCCCAAGAAGACTATAGAAAAGTGCAGAAAGACCTAAACTAGAACGTTAAGATAGCATAATTATTTAACATGCATGCTGAAGGTCATACACATTTAAACCACCTGTGCAGTTTAACTGTATCCAAAGAGATCTGCATGTTAATATAAAAAGTCAGATAAACTGCATTAAATAAATAGAAAAAAAAATCCCCAAATTCTACCAATACTTTATATGAATAAACAGTACTGTCTTTCCTGGTGTGTTCTGTGCAGCACTGGACACCGACCCTGTAAAAATATGCATCAAAATCAGAAATGTTCTGTTATCGACAAAGAAAGATGACAAGATTCTGTAAGGGTTTGTGCTTTACATCAGGATGAGGCACACTAAGTGACATCAAGTATAGAACTAGGGGCAGTGGGTATAAAGTGGAGAGGGACAGATTTAAACTAGACATAAGGAGGAATTTCTTCACAATGAGAATGGTGAGGCGCTAGCACAGGTTGCCCAGGGAAGCTGTGGCTGCCCCATCCCTGGAGGTGTTTAGGGCCAGGTTGGATGGGGCCTTGGGCAGCCTGATCCCAGTGGGATGTCCCTGCCCATTGCAGAGTGCTTGGAACTGGGTGATCTTTAAGGTTCCTTCCAACCCAAACCATTCTATAATTCTATGATGTAATGTATATACCAAGTGGAACACTGCACAATTACCATCTCTGAGTTGTGATAGGAGAGTAAAGACGTATACAATCAAACAAGAAGAAAGTAAATTCCCAGCCATGAACTGTTTTTTCACACAAACAGAAATAAAACTAAGGAAGTCTGTCAGATATCTACCAATGTGCAAAAATTAGACTTGAAAATTTGTATTCCACTGAAGGTATCAAGTGGTAGCATAAGATTGATAAAGATAATTGAAAGGACATTAGATTGGCTACTTTACAGACTTAACCAATCACTAAATTGAATTCAGAGGCCTTAATAGAGGAGGAGTTTCCAATCTCTTGCACCTTTCCTCAAAGGAGCAGGCACAGTGCACCAGTTTGATAAAAAGTTATCTGGCATTGTGCCTAAATCTAAATGACAATTCTTGAATTCATTAGTGCAAAACTCAATTAAATAACTCTGAAATTCCCAAGTCTGTGCATAAGATAAACCTTTAGACTTGCTGTTTTAACCAAGTGCAGGAATAAAGTGGCAGAGCAAGAAGTAATCCCCAAGTATATTTGAGTTTAGACATTTTGGTCTGAGCAAAGGTCTGGTTCAGGTGTACCACCAGACTTAAAGGCTACAGAGCGAACTTCATCATTACGTATTCTTTATTACAAACAAAGACAGTTGTCTGGTGACAAGGGTGATTACACCTTTTGTCTCAGTATTTTTGCTGAATCCAATACAGGTTTACTCTTGCAAAGACTGATGGATCAAGTTCTCAGCAATTAAGTACAAACATGACTGTGAGAGCAGCTACATTAACAGAAAGAGCTGTGATGTGTAGAGGATCTTTTTATGTTGCAGCTGGCATGTGGTTATTGGAGGATTATAAAGGAGAAGCAGGGTAAAGCTGAAAGGATGTGTCCTTTCCCTCTAGACTAGTCCATTCCTTCAGCAACATTGTCTGAAGAATTAGCACTCTGTTCTTCAGATGATTTGTACTTTAGTCTGGGATTACCTAAAGGATTAGAAAGAAACCCCATGGAAAAGACTTCAGAAGCATCGAAACAACATATCATTTTCATTCCCCAACAAAATTTACTGTAGCCATCAGTTTACAGTAATATCTACTGTGATGTGCTTTTGCACCTCCTTCTAGCTGGCTGCTTGCTTAGCTTGTTTCCACAGAGTTTTTAGCATTAATTAACAGAACACTGTTAAGTTCTATGGCCTGTGAATTAATTTGGTTTCTTCCCAGGTTTTTGGTCAGCCAGAGCCACCTGTCTTACAATGTGAGGTAGAGATGGTAAACCAAAGTCCTCCGGTGCTCAAATTAAACAATACAAAAGAATAAAACATCCTCCTGGCAGCTGTAAGCTGGAACAATAATGCAGCACATATATGTGAGCCTGTGCCCCCACAATGGAAGGGCAGTCTGCATTAGTGAGGAAACCTATTTCAGCTCTAAACTCTCCGAGGATTGCTCCAAAGTAAAACCTTATTTTGAATATTAAAAACTAACTTCTTGATACTACCTTTCAAAATGACAGCTCCTTTTCCCAGTAGAGCCCACGAGGAACATGAAACACAGCTTCTACAGCAGCCTCAGAATTGGGAAAAAAAACCCCAAAGGAAAAATCTCAGACAAGGCCCATCATAGAAGTGGGAGCAGAAAAAAACAGGCAGGGAGAAAAGAAGGCGACTCACCTACAGATACTGAGCTCTCATATCACTGTTAAATAAAGATAACTACTGCGAATCACTGAGTCACAAAGTCCTGCAGCTTTTTTTATGGTGGTGCTATTGGAGTTAGTCTTGAATTCCAGTGAGGCACACAAGAGAAAGACACACCATGAGAAGGCCTTTAAGTATGTCTGTCACACTGACTTGGAAAATTAACTACAGTTCTCTACTAAACCAGCTGATGATAATTAATTCTCTATTTCACACATAACATTTTGCTCTTTCCTTTTAATCACTTTTTTCAAAGGGCTAAGATTCTTGAATGCCATCACATACACAGCAAGAGTCATTGCTCTAGGTGTGCACGGGTAATTAGTTATGTGCAGTGCAGCCACCTGTTGGATGGTGCGAGGACCAAGAGTTATCCTAAATGCCAAAATTCTCGAGTTTTGATAAAGGAAACTTTCACTGGAAGATGCCTCATATATCTTTTCCATTGCACTTCTGATATTTGCTTCTGGATAAAATATAATTACTTGTCCTTATCACCATGGCAGTGGGAGGCATTACTATTTATTTTTCATTTTCAGTCTTCTGGAGACCTGCTAAGGGTCACTTAATTTAGATATAATAATAAATAGAGTAGCCTTTTACCAATTATTATTTCATATTTGTGTTTTAAATATCAAGTATGTAAAAATCACTTCTAGCTCCAGTGTAAATACATTAAACTAACAAAAGCAGGAAGATTCGCATTCAAGTTCTAATCCTAGTTCTTATCCTAATTTAATAGGGAGAAATGGGCTGCTTCTCTGCTGATTAAAGGAAGATGCTACCAGGCAGCTTCTCATACT
The DNA here is from genome assembly GCA_013389865.1 of Piaya cayana. Lineage (NCBI taxonomy): Eukaryota > Metazoa > Chordata > Aves > Cuculiformes > Coccyzidae > Piaya > Piaya cayana. The sequence continues at coordinate 60,986 of WAAB01012441.1, forward strand.
CTCCACTCAAATGATCACAATTCGAGTTAATGGAGGCATGTGGATGAGAGCTTGAAAGCTACCTTCACTTTTTGTCACAAAGCTGAGCTGCAATCACTAATCAGTAAGCAAAAAGATCAGAAGAAAGGGGAGAAGCAGAGGGCAAGGTATGTGGTATTGACTCTATTCAAAAGGAATCCTTCTGACCCAGTTGGTCTTGGTATGAGTTTTAGGACTGTCCAGTGCAGTATAGAGCAGTGACAACAGAAAGCTAGACATAGATTTACTGAACACAGTATGTTTCCTTCTTTAGAGGTATTGTCTTTTCCTTGCTTTCCATGTTACATCTAGAAAATCAAGTTTTCTTATTGTTAGCTGGACTGAAGGCACACTTCTTCCTGGAGAACTTTTTACACATGAAGATTAGGAATTGTATAGTCCAGGATACAAACATGGTCAGAATATTCAGTGATACATAATCAATAAGACATCTGTAAAACCACACGGAAATGACATTTTGGCTGCAATAAAAAAGAATCTGGTTTTCCCTTTTTAATCAAGAGCTGAGGTGTGATGTTCCCATTTTGGTATGGAGACAGTTTTAACTTTTTTTTTTAATTATTTTTAAATGTGTTCTTATTTTGGGAAATATGTTCTCAGTATATCAGATGATAAATGCATAGATGTTCTTATCTGTTATGTTATTAAGCACATCTTTCAGGAGCAAATGGAAAAGGGAACCTGACTGCAGGACAGTAAGATGCATCCATAAGAAATTGCTTTTTTCACATGTTTCAATTTCCCAACTCAGGGAAGGAAATCTTTGCAAAGATGGCTGTCATCACACCTCTCCCATCTGCATCCTGCTTTGATATTCTAGAGACATGACTGCCAACTACTCACAGCCTTTCCAGCAGAGAAAATATGCACTGGGATATTACACTACAGTATATGATAAGTTTGATTGTTACCATTCACCTGATGTTCTGGTACCAAGCAAAGCAAACAGCTATTTTGATGCGTTGGTCTTACTCAGAGTACTGTGAAGACCTAAAAGCTTTGGAAGAAATAATGAAGAGCAGATGCATTACATTAATCTATTTTTAATACTTTTGCAAAAATAGCTACAAAGTTGTTTAAAACCAGAATCCATTAAAGTTGAGAAACACAGAAGAAATTCAAAAAAAGAGAGAGTTTTTTTTAATGGCTGATTTTCACATCTATTATAGATTCTCTTATTCGAATTTGAATATTCTGCTATTTTGGTTAACAAATTATTCTTGTTTGGGATTGCAGATGTTGAAAGACTAGCTAATAGATTTAAACAACAACTCAGTAGAAGACTGTAATACAATGATACTAATTATGAATAATCAACTATTAGATCTCAGAATTATTTTGTATTATTCTTAACAGCCACTTTCTGTCATCGCTGGGTTTGCCACTTTGCTCCACATCTACCCATGACTCACTGTTGCTTGCAAATCTGAAGCATTTAATTTTAGACAATGCTTGTCTTCTGGGAATCAGTCATAAATTACTATAAAACCTGAAAATCTTTTAAGCCAAAAATGCCTCATCCCGTCAGAGATGTTTAGCCTTATTCTCCACCCTTTTATCATCCTATTATGACATTTATTTCTGCAGAGGTAGTCAATTCACATCAACCTCAATGAAGAATCAGTTTCATAATTTCAAGGCTCAGCAAAGAACACTAGTTAGCTAGGAGCAGTAGATTCAAGTTCCTTATTTGTGCTGTAGTAATGATGTATTGTCAGTAAATGCTATTTTAAGGGAGTCTGAACTTCCTGCAGTAGAAATCAGTAAATCACAGACCAAAGAGATAATATAAAGAACAATGTTACTCAGTTTTGATATTTTAAAAATAGAAGCAAACTTCTAAGAATGGGTTAAATGTGTATGGTGACTGCTCCAACCATTTGCATATTTGTCTTGTAAATAATTTTAGGCTAGTTTTCCATGTTGCTTTCTTCCCTCCCCCC
>WAAB01012441.1:62994-129005 GCA_013389865.1 Piaya cayana
CCTTTGAAATTGAGCCAGTGATTTCCTGTTTTGCCAAAATATCCAGGAAAAAAACCTGCCAAGATATCACAGCTGTTGTGGAACTCTGCCAAACGGGTGAGCCCACATAGCACAGGTCAGTGCTGTCATACAGAATGATCCTGATGGCCTTAAAAAAAAAAAACTTTTTTATCACATTATGCAAGAACGATTGCATGGGGTTTCTTTGATTGTATATATGGTGGATGCCTAAATACGTCCAGAAGAAACAGAACTCCATGAAAACCAAGCTCAGAGCTTTATTTTATAGCTTATTCACATTAGCACATCACAATTATCCTGGCTATGTATCCTATAATACATCCTGATATTTCTTAAGAAACCATCAGTGTCTTCACAATTTTACTTAGCAATCTAATAACAATGCTCTGAGACCATAAGAAAGCAGAGGTTCTTTTGCAAAAGGATTGCCTTGCCAAAATGTAAGACTTGAGGGCTATGGAAGACAATAAAGGAAAAAGTACAACTTCTGAAGGACAGAGGGAATGGTATCAAAGCGCATCTGTTGAGGTGTAGGTGTTCTGTTGCCCCAGATAACTACTGATGTGAGAGTAAAGTAAAACTAGTGAGAGTAGAGGCAACAGAGGAAGACAGACAGGGAGATATGCAAGAAAGCAGACAAAGGAATACGGAGAAAAGGAATAGTGGGCCTAGGGGGGGATGTGTAAACAGGCAAAAGAGCCCAAGACAGGCAAAATTACAGACAACAGGAATAAAATGCAATTAACGAGAGTTAAAGCAAAATTCAGAAAGGAGGCTCTTTAGGAAGGAGAGACTGGGAGGGCAGGGAGAAGGGTTTGTTCTTAATGTGAGAAAGTAGTGGGAAGGCATGGAGCTCTACCTAGGGATGGACAAGAGTCAGCTGACTATTGACAGATTAGGATTAGCGGGCAGAGAGTCAGTGGGCATCTGCTACAGCCTTCCTGTTCAAGAAGCAGCAGAGGAGGTATTCTTGATGCAACTGGTTGTTAGCCCATGTGAAGGCCCTGGGTAGGTAGTCTTGAGACCAGAGTATGCTGAAACTTCCATTTTAGTCACCAGTAGTGGCTACATTAAAGTTATAAAAGAGATGTCTACGCAGTCTACAAATACTCTCCTCCAGACTTCTTGTTAGGCACAGAAAGGCAAATTTGGACTTGCTCCAAATGTCTCTGCAGCCTAATGGGAATATTTACATTAACTCCAGCAAGAGCTAAATAATAAATATTGGACCAAAGACATGCAAGGCAGGGTCGCTGTGCAATATATTCATAGCTGGGACATTTTACTGAGCTGCAACGGGCCATGAGTCATGTACTGCTAGATGTAATGGTCTGAAGACAAGAAGTGTTATACATATAAAAAGGAGGTGAAGGAGGGATATGAATATTGTGCAGAATAACTAAAAATTTAATTTCTCCAAATGCCACAGAAACCAAAATATTTTCCAGCCACAAGTGCACCTACAGCGGTGAAATTTTAAAGACTCGGTAAATCAGGAATGCAGCAATTACCCACCCAGCCATGTAGGGTAGCTACATCATGCAATATTTAACTATTCTGAAGTGAAGAAATGATGGCCTGATAACAGCCTCTTGTCTTGCAATAGGTCAGAATATTACCTATATAATCACAAACAGGTTCAATATTCTAATGCACATGATAAAGCACAACTCTTTAACAATTATTTAACCACAGACTCATACATGTAACTATTAAACATAATCATTTTAGTGACTACAATCCAAGTAAGGCTAACTCTGTCTCAGATTTCTTTTTAATATTTCAGGGACTGACTCAACCCATGATCCCAACATCCATAAGCAGCATCCCTTTGTCAGCTGGAATAGGAGTTGAATGCAAGCTTATCTAACTCTTTCGTAGACAGTTACAGCAGTGTCCAGCAAGGGCAGGCTGCTCCTTAAGGGATGGGCAAGGGGGACCTGAGCATGATGCCCAGCCAGCAGGGCAGGTCTTGCCAGCCAAGGCGAACAGGTGGGGACAGACTCAGAGACAGCAGCTCAGCTCAACGAAGACTCCAGATCACCAGGCAAATTCATGGTGGTGAGGCAGGGCTGAAGTCAAGCCAGGAAATCAGTCTCCAGGCTAGAGTCTCTATCAACACAGCCCACGGCCAGGAGACCAGCAGTCCTCTGAAATAGCTCAGGCAGGGACTGAAGGTTCTGGCCTGAGCTGAAATCAGACTCCCAGCTCCACAAACAGGGGTGCAGACAGAAGCCTAAGGTGCGGTTGATCAGAACCATTAATGTCGAGTAGTGCCTGACAAGTCGGTGTTCCTTCAGCACCAGCAATCAATTCAAAGACTCAAGAAGCAGTTAAAGATTACATGTAATGAGCATAGATTAATGTCAGCTGGACACTTCTGGTCAAAGGGCTAAGAATAGCGACATCCACACTAGGGAACAATAAAAAGAATGACCAGTATCAATTTAGTGTTCAATTAGCAATGATAGATTTGGGATCAGTTTTGTAACTATCATTAACTAGGAAGGAAGCTGACATGCGATTCATGTAATCTTAAACGTGTATATTTATATTTCACTGCTTCAGTTGCTGAACATAAAAATGTTCCATAAAATTTTTACCCTGGTGAAATAAATGACAATCACTGTATTTCCTCTTTTTGAGAGTTAGCTTTTCAGGCTTTAATTCCTCGATATTTTACTGAAAATCAACGGATAAAATAGGTAACTCTTACTACATTGGCATCTGGCTCAAGGTTTCATTAAAATATTGTTAAAATATTAGACAGATAGTTTAACTGAGACCAAACATTACTCCATATAAATTAACCCTACAAATATAATGAAAGCTCGCTTTCACACGCACTACTATAAAGCCTTTGTTAATAAGAATTCCCCTTCTTGGACACTCAAAATGAAGTATTGTTCATTGCCATATGGCTCATATTAAAGACAAGGAAACAAACAAAAACACAGTGAGTCTTTGACATTTTAATGACTGTGGATCAGCTACTCCTACCAGAGGCTGCTCTGTTGGCTCATTACACTCACTGGTAAAAACATGAACTTTGTTTGTAGCCTAGTTTCAGCTCCTGTCTCTTCCTGTCAATTTTGAGTTCAAGTCTTGGTGCTGGAAAAGGTTATAGTATTATCAGTAGCCCTTAAAGACCTCATCTGTAACAAGGGTCCTTTTGGCACCACATAATTAGAATGTAAAAGAAAGCTCTTGAATAAGATTGATTACACAAGACAGAAAGAGAAAAATGCTGAAAGCAAACAGACATCACAGTGCCTCCACTTTAGGACTGAGGGGTTTCTCCTGTGGTGGAAAAGGTTCTTATAGCCAGTAGTTTGACTGGCTCCAAGAGCTCATCAATAAAATTTCTCCCAAGCACAAACTTCCCATTAATCTTAGCTTTTAGAATCCAAGTAAGTTACTGAAACATGCCAGCTCCTATTGATGTCAGCAGCATTTGTAGGTTTGCATGAGTTCATAGGACCCTCTCTCAATCTCCATTTGTAAAGTAAAGATTTGATATTGAACATAGATGAGACAGAAAAGATTTTCCAGTGCAGGATTGCGGTGAATGTGGAGTGGTTTATCTTTTGAAGGACAGACATGGTGATCAGGCTTAGGAAGCACCATCAAATTAAACTGGTCCACACAGAATGGGAACAGAGCAATTCATGTAAGTCACAAAAGTAGTTCAGCAAAAGACTGATGCATTTGGTAAGAACAGAGATACCACTGGATTGCTGCCTACCATGATGTCAGAGTACTGCTTTTATACTAGAAGACATCCTGTCAAATGAGGACAGAAACACACAAAAAAAATGCTATTATTTAATTGTGAGCAATCTCCTGAAATCAGACCAGCAGCGGTTGGCACCTTTGCCTGTAGACATCCCGTATTATGTGGTAGAAAGCTAACAAACCTTCATGGCTCGACAGACTGAGCCTGAGTATTATAGAGTTATGGCAGCATATCACAAACATGAGAAATGAAGTAACATTAAAAAATTTCTTACACTAAAGCCCTATTACAAGAAAACGTTTTTAAGGTTTTGGGTGAACCCATACTTGGAAAGAGGACAGATTCCAGGATAATAATTCAAAGCCATGCAAGCAGAATGATTTTCCTAAATAATGGTGTTAAGAAAACAAGGCATAGATGCTATGTGAATCTGATAGTGATGAAGGCAGCTGCACAGACACATGACTAGGGCTGCTAAAAGCTCAGTGCCCAGGTAAAATATCCGAAGTTCCAATAAGGAATTGTGCTTTCATCATTCTCTGTAACCAAATGTTCACTCTGGTATATACACAGAGAGGGAAAAGCATGCATTAGCTGCCTCCCTAGTCTCTACTGAAAGATGTTTTTCACCGTTTCTTCCATAAAAATATTACTTTAAATAAACCCAAGGGAAATGGAAAAGATTACATCTGGACTTCAGAAAGGTATTGAAAAGATAAGCAAAGGAACACAAGTACTCTCAGGTGCTGACTTGCTCTGCATGGAATAGTATTATTTAGACATGACAGAGGAAATGAGTACAAAAAAATTGAGGTAGGTAAGAAACAGGCTAGGTGGAACACAGTGATTTACATTGAAAGTAGAACCACTTATACGAGGGGCAATTCTTAAAGGAGGTTTTCAAGGATTAATTTTAGGATGAGTCCTGTCTTAATGTTTTCACTGATGGCCTTGATGCAAAAAAAACCCAAAACCCCACATATACTAATTAACATTTGCTGATGTTAAAAACTGGGAAGTAGCATCAGTCTGGGTAAGGACCAAAATATCATACACAAAGAGCTGTATGACCTTGAGGACTGAAGTAATAGCAACTGGATTAAATTTTAATGCTACAAATTACAGTCTTGTGCACTCGAAGGCTGCTATGAAATATGGACAAATGGAAGAAATACAGGAAAAGGATGGCCATGACTAGATACCTGAGACAAGCATTTGATATAGCTATGGAAAAGGCAACTGGAATCCTATGATACATTAGGAAAACTATTTCTGGCAAAGAAAAGGAAGTATAAATGCCATTGTATAAAGTACTTTTGATGTTGCAGCATGAACACAGTCTACGCTTCCAATCATCTATGTTCAAAAAAAAAAGATACATTCAAACTGAAGAGAAGTCTTCCAGGATAATGGAAGGAATAGAGAGATTCCCTGTCTTTTGAGGAAAGACTTAAAGAGACTGTCCTATTTACCCTGGAACAAAAAGGAAAACCAAGTAAATTATGACAGCATATGAGAAAGCACAAGAAATTACAGTGATCATCTCCAGCAAAGACAAGATAAATCTAGGATAAATAATACCAGCACAAGAATAAATGGATTCTTGCTCACCACAAATAAACTTAGGCCAGAACTAGGAAGAGTTTTCCAGTTTAATCAGTAAAATGAGTTTTAGGGAGAGCTTTCCAACATGGGTAGTAGGTGCTAGAAACATGACTCAATTAAAAATGCATCTTAAGCTGTTCTTGAAAGGGACTTCATATAGTCTATGATCTGATTTCTGAAAACATCTGGAGGCTACACTTAGTGACCCGAGATTATTTCAGTCCTCTTTTCTATATTCACTTATTACTACCCAACATTTAAATCCACATATGCATATGCTTATACCTTATAGAATCATAGAATAGTCTGGGTTGGAAGGGACCTTAATGATCATCTAGTTCCAATACCCCTGCCTGTGGACACCTTCCACTAGATCAGGCTGCCCAAGGCCCCATCCAACCTAGTCTTTAGCACCTCCAGGGATAAGGCAGCCACAGCTTCCCTGGGCAATCTTTGCCAGTGGCTCACCACCCTCATTGTGAAGAAATTACTCCTTATGTCTAGTCTAAAGAATAAATTATAGAAGAAATCATGGACTATGTTTGGCATCATAATAGGTGCAGCCATGAAGTAAAGAGCTGTCCTTCTCCTACAACTTCACTTGATAGCAACTAAGGAGTAAAAAGCCATTCACTCAGCTTCTCACTAGCTGACATTTAAGACTTGGGGGTTTTTCTCATCCAGAAGTCTAAGCTTATTTCAAATCACCTAACTGAATAAACACGCTTACATTTAGCCAATCACTCTTTTCTATTGCTAAGTTATAAAAACCAAAAATACAGGAAAAGTTCCCATTTCTGGCAGGAGTGGAAGATACAGGCATTGCTGATATCTGTACTTGTTTGGAAAAAGCAAATAGCATCTGCTATCACCTTAATCACTTTCTATGTTCTCTCCTTGGTAACATAGACTGTGACTAACTATATCAAGGGCTTCAAAATAGCTGATATAATATCGTAATAGAGCAGTAATCCTCCAGTGCTGCTTTCCAGCTCTACCAGTCTCCTTCTTGTCTTCACACAAATAACCAAATAATATGTGCTGGTAGCCACAGAATGTAGTTTGCAGACAAAAAAGGGCATTGACTGTCATAGATCTTTACACTGTAAAGGTAATCAAGCACAAAAGGGACTGAAAGGAAAAAAGCAAGATAAGAAGCTTTAGATATATGAAGTTAATTTCACAAAGGTGCAATTTAACCCACTGTTATTGCAACAACATATATTTTCGTCATACTTATAACCTTACATAACATTTATTTCTCAACAGGTGTGTTGTAAAGGTCTATCAACTGCAATCCATAACAGGAGGATTGGGCTGCTAGCATACAAGACAGTCAAGCAAGATGATTTTTACTGGTACTGGAGTAAACATTTATTTCTACAATCTGCAAGCAGTAAGAACTAGGACAGCATAGTAAAATCTGCAATAGAAGTATCTAGTTCCTTCCCCAATTCTAATTTTGGGGAAGTATTTATGTTAGTAATTTATGAATATCCATAATTGCCCTAGGCCTTGACTAAATCTCAGAATATTCATGCCTCAGATACCAAAATGTCAAGGCCTATAGGTACGTTGCTAGCAAATTCCATTGTCAGTATATAAATCAGGGAATGCTCTCAAGCCACTACTGCAGAAAGAATAAAATTTTAGCATCACTTTATCTGGATATCAATAACAGTAGAATTTTTCACCTATACCTAATAATTCAGAGCTGATCTAGTAGTAGGAATGTAGTTTAGTAAGAGCCAGCCTATGTGAGACGAAAAAGGTATTTCAAATATGACAGTATATCATATTTCAAAACTGAACAGTCACAGCTTTCCATAGATTACCTTCCTTACTGATCGGGAGTTTAACAAAGGGATATTCCTGCAGGGCTTTGTCATTCCTGTATCTAACTCCATGAGCCAACAGGACATCTCTTTCTAAAGTAATACTCACAAGCAACTACAACAGGGAGTTTAAAAGTGTTGGCTAATCTGAAATAAAATATGGATTTATCCAAATGCTATTTAGTTATGATATGCCAGCAGAGACCCGTGTGAAATTTTACAAATCAAACAGATTTTGCCAGACACAAGTAAACAAAAAGGATTATCCCTACACAAGTACTCATAGAAAGTACAATTACACAAATATTTTGGACATATGGACAATCATTTAACAGACTATTCTTTTGCATTACCTGCCTGCCATATTTTTTTTGTTGAGAGCACTGTAAAGACAACATAGGTAAGATAAAATCCTGACGCCTATAAGATAGCAACTGACTTTTTGCAATAAGCTGACAATCTACAGTATAGGGATTAACAGTACGAAAAACATTTCAAGCACTTCTTTCTTATCAACCAAATTGTCTTGACCTGGTTCATGCAGAAGTGTCACAACTAAAATATTTAAGATATACACTCAAATTACGTGTTTCCTTCAGTCTGTACCAACACTTAGAAAAAAATGTAATTCTTTCTCAGTTTGCAAGCAGACAGAAAATTGTCTCCATTCACCTTTGGACAAGGTGCTCTTTTGAAAAACAAAGAGAGTATTTCTAATAGTTTTGTAACAATTTTTGAAGGTGAAAAATACAAAAGTGAATAGAGATAGAAGAACAACAGAGCCTTCTTTAGCCATGCAATGCAGTGCAGAATTTGTAGTAGAACTAGCAGTATGAGATTCTACAGTAATGTTTTAGTCATTATATTACTGTGAACTGCTACCCTGATTCACGTCAGTGAATTATGCTGCAATTAAAATAATTCATTAGCTGGGTCTGTCTTGGGGGACATTTACCTCACTGCTGCACTGTTACCACAATTTAGATAGCACACTTACCTGGCTTTTGGCCATTGAGATGACAAAATAGTCTTTAAACTGGTTTTAAACTTGACACAATAATCCATTCTAACACCCAACACTTTCATATTCAGGACCAAATACTGTATTGAACTGCTGGTTTTAAGGCTCTGATGAAAGCAATAAGATACAACTTCACAAACTTGGTTTTGTCTACCCAGGGGCATGCAGTTGAATAAGGATAGCATGAAACAGACTCTAAATTGATCCTCACTCAAGAGTCAAACTGCAGGAGCCCAATCCATCTGTAGGTGAAGCCAAGTCTTAAATTTCCATTTAATTTCATAAATACATAAGAGTCATAGAAACTTTTGATATCCTTTAGACTACCTGTGCTCTTCAGAAAGACAAACATACATACACAGGCTTCTGGTCTCAAAAGGTAGACAACTTGGCTGAGTTTGTGGTTGTAGAGTTATCTTGCACTCAACCATCACATTGGTTGTTTTGTGGACCAGTTTCCTTCTGCAGAAGGGAAGCAATTTAGGGAAGTGAACACAGACCCTCTTCTCACTCATACCCAGCACCTCTGCAAAACTGATCCTATGTTCTTGTATTTTCTGTTCAGAAATCATTTTTTTCATTAAGTTGATATCTGCTTAAATGAATGATATTTAGGGAGCGTCAGAGAGCACCAATTACTTGACTGGATCCACTGATGTGCCATGCAAATATCTGATCAAAATTCAATAATAAGCATTAGATTTGCAGACCAAAAAGGGGTACTTTTTCTTTTGAAAGCCTCTATATACTTGTATTTTTAGTAATTTTGCTTTCAGAAGGAAGGACAGATTTACCCGGAGGCACATAAAGGAGCTACAGTTCCTGCTCAACCTCAATTGCTCTGCACAGATTGATGTGTTCTCATATGACAGAGGATGTGTAGTGTTGTTCAACAGCACCCTTATTCACATCCTGACTGCACCCCTGTATAGCAGTGCTGTGTGAACAGATTGCTTTCATGACAGTTTTGAAAATCAGAATCCTACAAGTGATGCCTACAATGTAAGACACAACTGCCTCCAATATGGTGTCAGTGTAAATAAGCAAGCAGTTCTGAATGCTTACCTTATATCCCTTTAAAGGCCAAACCACAACCCTAGAGAAATTCAGAGTTCTAGTATTGAGTTAGTAAACAATCTTGCCATTTCTTTTTAGTTTCTATCTTATTTCTGTTGTAATTACATAAAACCAAGATGAATTTAGGAGACTGCCCCAAACACCATACCAAGGACACACATACAGCTTGAATTCTGGATTCCTCAATAACAAGAATTATATGACTTGGAGGACTCGATAAGTTTTCCAATCATCAATTTAATAAAAGTACTTGAAGTGCCTTTTAAATATTTCCAACTACAATCATGGTTATTTTAGCCCTTTGCACTTGCACTGTGAAATACTCAAATTAAAAAGATTAACTACACGTATTCTTTTTGTACAGGATGGTACTTAACTCAGGTGGTGTAATCGGTGGTTATAATAAGAGGAAGGGATTGTGATAATTACAGCAATAGTGCAGACACTGTGGAAGGGAGGAGTACTTGGAGCAAAACTATCTTCCAGAATGAAACCTTCTTTTGCTTCCATACTTGGGCTCCTCTAAACAGCTTTACATGTTTTCACCAGTAAATAGTGCAAAGTGACATGCAGTCATTGTCTCTGATTGATAAGAAAAAATGCTTATATTGCATTATTGGATCCTACTAGAGTTGCTTTCCTTTAATCAACCAACTCCATATTGCTTTCCTAGAGGGAAGCCAGAGTCTTCCAGAATAACTGGCCACCTCATTACACAGTCTCCAGGGCCTTATTGCCCTGCCCAGATGGTGATTATCCCACCAAGGTTTCCATGACAACTTTCTTTGCTCATGATGGACCTCAAGTAAAGCCGCTCATTTTAAGTGCTAGGATACATTTTGGTTCAAAGCTAGATGCAATGAACTCTCACACTGCATCTTATTTTATTCAGAATAAGTGCCAGATACCATGTAATTTACCTGCTTTTTCCAAAAAGCATATGGATTCAGCAGTTGTGCTGCATACCATTAAAGGCAACATCATACAAGCAAAAAAAAACCAAACCATCCTGGGGAAGGATTTCTGAGAAACACAAGGAGTCAGCAATTAGGTACAAATTGCTTGCTTAATTAATGAAGCATAAAATTGTAACACTAACTAATCTTGTGATGATAATTAACTGATTCAAGAGCCACCAATAAGTACTACTATTATGTCAGAAATGCTGCTATATCATTCAGTATTCCATTTGCTTTAGAAAAGATGAAACTGTAAGAGGTTAATGCTCTTTCAAATTTATAGAAGTTTAACCACTTGCCTCTTATCACTGTCAACAGCCGTGTGGTTAAATAACCATGCTTTATTTTAAAGAAAAAAAAATAGTGATTTCTTTAATGATTTCAGTCCTTAATTTCTCCCCATTTTGTGGACATCTTGGGTTTTGTCTCTGTCCTAGTTTTGGCTGAGATAGAGTTGATTTTTTTTTTTTTTCCCCAGTAGCCGGTATGGTCCTGTGTTTGGATTTGGTATGAGAATAACACTGATAACATATAGATGTTCTAGTTGTTACTGAGTTGTCCTTACTTTACATAAAGGACTTTCCAGTTTCCCCTGACCTGCCAGCAAGAAGGGAAGTGCACAGGAAAATGGGAAGGAGGCATAGCTAGGACAGCTGACCCGAACTGGCCAAAGTGATATTCTATAACATATGATATCATGCTCAGCATATGAAGTGGCCTTATGAGGAGCGGCTGAGAGAGCTGGAGTTGTTTAGCCTGGTGAAGAGGAGGCTGAGGGGAGACCTCATTGCTCTCTACAACTACCTGAAAGGAGGTCGTAGAGAGGAAGGAGCTGGCCCCTTCTCCCAAGTGACAGGGGACAGGACAAGAGTGAATGGCCTCAAGCTCCACCAGGGGATGTTCAGGCTGGACATCAGGAAAAAAATTTTTTTGAAAGGGTCATTGGGCACTGGAACAGACTACCCAGGGAGGTGGTTGAGTCATCCTCCCTGGAGGTGTTCAAGGGATGGGTGGATGAGGTGCTGAGGGGCATGGTGTAGTGATTGATAGGAATGGTTGGACTCGATGATCCAGTGGGTCTTTTCCAACCTGGTGATTCTATGATTCTATGAGCCAGCAGTGTGCGCTCACAGTCCCGAAGGCTAACAGTATCCTATGCTGCACTAAAAGAAGCGTGGCCAGCAGGTCCAGGGAGGCAATTCTGCCCCTGTATTCTCTTGTGAGACCTCATCTGGAATATTGCGTGGGTGGACCATCTGCTAAGGGGCATGGTTTAGTGTTTGGTAGGAATGGTTGGACTTGATGATCCGGTGGGTCTCTTCCAACGTGATTATTCTATGATTCTAAGTGGGGGGTGATGGCCATGGGGTGGCAATCACTACTCAGGACTGTGTGGGCATCGGTAATCAGGTCTATGGTATAATAGATTTATTAGGCCCTGTGAATGGCAAAATAAGCTTGCTTTTTGCAAAAGAGAGCAACTGGCAAAAAGAGTGGCCAGCACCAGACCACTGTACCCGGTAAAACAGACAGATTGGGTGGTGGCTTGACATTCATATCAACTAAGTGGCACCTGGGGTGAGTCAAAGGCTTCACAGCCTAGTGTTACTTTAGATAAAAGCAGAAAGACCCCCCCAAAAGAACGTATCGAGCTCTCCACTTCAAAGGTGTGGGGATCAGCTGAGTTCCCACTTCTGATGACATATCAACACATACTAATTGACTTAGTCCCACCCAGACAAGAAGCACTGAAAGGTTTCCAGAAGGTATAAAATTGATACTTCAAACCTCTTTTCTCAGTTGAAGAAAAACCTACCACCTTACATGACAGATGGGTTGACAAGCCCAGATCTCTCTTCCTTCCGCAAGAAGAAACAACTCGGTAAGAACAGCATCGCTGACTCTACCAGATGTTTCCCCAGGAAGATAAATACTAACTCAAGTCTTTGCTGTTACTTGCTTTATATCTAATCGTTAACCAGTGTAAGCATTTAAGCACTAACGTAGGAGTGAATTTATCACGGCAATTCTGAAATTGTTTCAATATGTCACTTGAATTAAACTACTTACTGCCTCCAGCATTGTGAGATTGTCTCCCTGACAGACTTAGCTGCAGTCATCAACCTTGTGACTACCAGTCTCTAAGGAGACCCTCACACGTAACCAGATTCTGACTTGTGGCCAAATCACATATAAGCACACACACATCACCCTTTCATAGAATCACAGGATCATCAGGTTGAAAATGACCCATTGGATCATCGAGTCCAACCATTCCTGTCAAACACTAAAACATGCACCTCAGTGTCTTGTCCACCTGTGCCTTAAACACCTCCAGGGAAGGTGACTCAACCACCTCCCTCGGCAGCCTGTTCCAGTGCCCAATGACCCTTTCCATGAAAAATTTTTTCCTAACATCCAGCCTGAACCTCCCCTGGTACAGCTTGAGGTCATTCCCTCTTGTCCTGTCCCCTGTCACTACGGAGAAGAGGCCAGCACTCTCCTCTCCACAGCTTCCTTTCAGATAGTTATAGAGAGCAACGAGATCTTCCCTCAGTCTCCTCTTCTCCAGGCTAAACAATCCTAGCTCTCTCAGCCATTCCTCATAAGGCCTGTTCTCCCGCCCCTTCACCATCTTTGTTGCTCTTCTCTGGACTCACTCCAGAGCCTCAACATCCTTCTTGTGGTGAGGGGCCCAGAACTGAACACAGTATTTAAGGAGCAGTCTCACCAGTGCCCTTTGGTCTTAAACCATGGACCAAATCTGAGATTTTTAATCTTGTGACTCGATGGGAGGGTCTCCTTAGCCACCTGTCAGAACCTCACCTGTTTAATGTGACAGAAAACTGGCGCAGCTAGCAGGGTTGCCATGGGTAAACTGGTGCATAAATATGTGTTCACTAACACAACTAATGATTGCCCTTCCCCCAGCAATGACAACCTGGAGGAAATTTCTGACCTCCTCTCAGAATTCCCTTCCCCTGGCACCATAGACCAGCCATGAGATCTAACTACCTATGACAAAATGTCACAAATCTATTAATATTTTCTACCCAGTATGCAATAAGCTAATATAAGATATTGCCTATTCAATGTATGCATGATTTAGTACATCAGTATATACCAAATTACACATGCCTGGTGAATAAAGGTCTTCCCCTGAGACTGGAGTTCCTTAACCCATGGGCATAATTTTTAGCATTATAATGGTGTGGTTGCTAAATTTGCGAAACTGCCTCCTTCCAGGCTGGCTCCATCCTGCATTTGGTTTAAGCAATCCCCCATGATTTCTATTTCTGGTATAGTCTGCATACTTGCAAAATTTTCCTTAAGAAAGCAAAACATACAGCATACAAACATCAACTTTAAGTACAATCATCTTTCAAATTCAACAAAACCTCTTACATACTTGTTGAAAAACAGATGCAGAGATCCATCTGATCTGTGAGCAAGTGCATGTTTATTCAGCTTAGCTGCTTTTCTATATACCCCATTCCGTTACATCCCTCTGTCCCCATGAGGGTGACTACAGTGTATTATTGGTTAAAGGCAGCTGTCCATAAAGTTATTGCTAATATATTATTGGCTAAACTACCATGTGTGCTAAGAAATCAAGTTATGCTAAAGTTAGCTACGTTGACAGTTCATTTCTGTTGTTTTCCTTCTAACCGCTAGTCGTTCCCACCAAACTAGCTGCTGGGCTCCTCACAGCTGGCCTATTTATCTTTTTGGCTCTCTGCTTCAAGGTCTTGCCAGCTGCTCAGCACCAAGCAGTCTCATGGCATCCAGGCCGCCTTCTCTGTAAAATCTTCCCACACATACTGATAATGTTATTGGAATCCCTGTTGGGCCAAGAAAAGGTTTTTTTCTCTCAAATGCCACTAATTACCACAAAAACTACAGAGCGTTTACATTTACAATTCAATTGCCATAAAGTAAAATTTACAGAAATTGATGGAGTTGTAAAACAATGCCCCACAGCAAAAAACAGTCTTATGGCTACTGGGTAAAAAGAAATATATTCACACTGAATTTTTAATTTAAAACAATACCCTTTATCAGTAGCTGCACACTTAAAAATTGCCGGAGCAGTGGCATTTCCTGGGAAGAAAGGAGGGTTTCATTCTACCATACCATATCAGATCAGCAACACATGTACCCAGGGTGAAAGTAGTGAATCGAAAGTAGGATTTCTGTAGATATTGGTATAATCTTGTTACCTTTAAATTGTGTACCACACGGGTCTTGGAGAGAAACAAAATTCTGACTAAATCATCGCTAATTGACATTGAAAATATAGGGCTGAGAAAATGGATTTGTGTTTAACTTTTACTGAGCTGCAGAAGGAACCAATTCAGGCCACTAGCTAAGAAAAAAGGCAGCTATAGAATTAACCTTTGCATGGACAGCATATGAAGAACACGTGGGGGCTGGTAACTTAAACTGTTAACTGTACAGTTGCTTGCAAGTTCCTTTGTTCTGGATTCTTCCCCTTTTGGAGGCACCCAGCCCAGGCTGTAATAGACTGTGTGACAGAATCCAGATGGGACCCTAAGACATATCCGAATCCTGAGATTTTTAATCTCATGATTCAATGGGAAGCTCTCCTTAGCCACGTGTCATAATCTCACCTGTTTAACGTGACATGGTCACAAGCAATTGCTTTTTCTTTCATTTGCATCACTCGGGTTTTGGGGGGTTATTTCGCTATTGTTATTTTCCTTTTCATTACAATTCCTTGTTGTTATTTTATTCCATTTCTTTTCAGTCATTAAACTGTACTAATCTCAACCCACAAGTCTTCTCCCTCTTACCTTTCTGGTTTGCTGTAGGCATTACCAGCACCATGAGAGCTTTACACATGACCAAGGATATCAATGGAGCACCTAATAGATACAAATTTGAAAAAATCAGTAACACTTAAATGAGTATTTAGGTGGTTGAGTGGGTAGATAGACACTCTAAGACACTGAGACTTTAAAATAAGTATGTCTTAGAAGTCTTTGTAATATCCAAAATTTATTTCTTTTCTATTAATGCAACATAGTTCAATTATAGTGAAAGCACAATTAGTGGTAGTTCACCACAAGTTTCCACAAAGCTCTACTTACAACACCCATCCCCTGTCTGCTGCTTTTCAGTACTTTCCTTTCCTTTAACTAGTTTCCTCTAGTTACACAGAATTATTTGAATTATAGAATCAATTATTACTATTCTTTTAAACCAGCCTTGACGCTCTAATAAAAAAACTTACATCTGCCATATTAATCAGTATACTTTCTATGACAAATTCCCTGCCTAATTTGTTTCTTTATCAGAGGAAATTTTACACTCGTTATCTTTTCTAATGAGCAAGATAAAGGAGAGGGGGTAAGTAAAAAACTGGAAAACGTATAGGAAAAATATGGAAATTACATGGGTAAAAAAGTAGCGGCTATGATGAGTTATATTGTGGTTTTGGGAGCATGACAGATTCCTTAAGCTACATCCTGGTAAACAATCCAGATTCTTAAACCTTCTTTTTCCAACTACACCTGCTGAAAAATGGAACTAGAACTGCAGGGGTTAAATGGCCAGGGAGCACGTTCAGCTGAGACCCTGCAAACCATCAGCCAAAGCTGATACCTTGGTAAGAGCACATCTACATAAGAGAACAAGCCTGTTATATAGAAGTCACAGACTTTGGTAGTACTTTGGAAGTTATTTTTCTTTGCCCTGCAGTGGTAAGTATTTTCATTTCAAGTTCTTTGTTCTTTTAATCTCCTGGAATGTGTAGTTTAATAAAGGGTTTCATTCCCTTTTGCTTTGATAGCAGTGGAAGAATAGAAAATTTGTCTGACAATAGCTGGTGTATTTATCTTTACATTGAGAAAACAGCAGCTGCTGGTTCGTAAAGAGAAGTGCTAGCCACGCTGTGTTGAGAAGGGAGTGCTAGTCTAACTTCCCCATGTAGTAAGGGGAAAAAAATACTTAAAACTGTGAAGGAGCTGGGTGGTAAGAACTGGGTAACTTGCTTAAACTGTAGCTATTTGGTTCTAAATGTAACACAAAAATATCCTGAAGCTATTTTGTATATAGTGTTCTTAAGCTTAGAAAATATTTTTTTAAAAAAAGAGTAATTATCAAATAGTTTCTAGGTGTAAATACAGAATAAGAAGTAAAGGGAGTGAGAAGAGACACTTCACTAATGCAACTTGGAGATCTTCTTTTGCTGCTTTGTTGCAAAGGGTGGGGGGACGATGAACATAAGACCTTGTTGGTCTCTAAACTGGAAAACTGATGTCTCTGGATGTGGAGACTTGTATCTATGTAATACCCGTATAAGACTCTCTGAGATCTTGAGTTTTTGTGTGGTAGTGTGTGTTTGGTGGTACTAAAAGTGGTTTAAGTTTGTATCATACTGGTAGTAAAGTCAGTGGCTTACAAAGCTGGCATGCTACCATGGGTAGGTGATGAAATGCAGTTTTAGTATAGTTGAGAATATCCCTAATCCCTGGGAACTGTGGGCATCTGTGGCTTGTGAAAAGTAATACATCCCAAAAAAGACAAAGCTTAACTTTACACAATCTCAACAGGAAACAACGATGATTCTAAAGACAAAGCTCTGTTGTAAAAGAAGCATGTATTTTGGGAATATTAACTGATTTTTATACCTCTGTTGACACTACAGCTAGCCAAATTACTTACATATAGTTCATACACCTGTACAAAAAGTTTTGGATCCTAGAGAATTAAAGTTGTGTAAGAAACACACTGCCTTCTTGAAGCTGAGGAAACATGTCTGCCTCTTGTGGTGTGTAGGTCTGCATTAAGGTGAGGACACCAGGTTCCATCTTTTCCCACCACCAACCTGATGAGAAGAGGGCTCTTTCCTGATACTGGGCATGAGCCCACCTTAGGCAGCACCAATGTCTTTGAATATGCTATAACTGTGGGCGAGAGCTTTAGACGTATTTCCTTGCTGTGGCACTTGGTTTTGGTAGCTTATAGTATCAAGACAGATGAATGGGAAAAGGGATCGCATACAACAGAGCTGAACATGTTGTAGGTGCTATTTATGTTGTTCAATGACACAGCACAGCAATCCCAGGTGAGCATCATCCTTGCCTGGTTCCAGAACCAGAAACAGTAGAGCTATGTCAGCACAATGAATTAATTAGTCACGTTTGTAGACAGAAAGTTAACTTAGTTGGGAATAGACTGGGCTAATGCTACACAGCTCTAGGTGCTGAAGCTGTTAGCTGAGAATGGCACAGTAAGGTTCTGTGTTACTAGCTAGGAGAAGTCTACTGTACAGTTGCACTAGGAGCCATATGGAGTGGAAACATCTGAGTGAGTCTGAGGGAACAGCCTTAAATATGAACACAAGTTCAAAGTCAATGTTACATTTTAGAACTGTCTGTAGGATTTATGCTAAATCTGGCTCTTCTTCCTTCTAATGTTTTGTGGTTGGCAGGGTGCCTAGAAAAATGCAAGAAGAAATGTTTTATACCCTAAATTGTACACTAAATCCTCAGACTTAGGGACTCTCACAGCCATAATGACTACAAAAGTTATTATTTGTGAGCAGTTTATCTGAAAACGTAAACTACTTTTTCTTGGGATGTTAAAACACCAAAATGGATCTATCATTTTCCTAAAGGAGTCCTACCAGTCAGTCAGTTATAGCAAGCAATTCTGTCTCTAAAAAACATATAACAGGGATACAATCAATGCATTCAACTTTAGAACCAGAAGAAAATGGAGAGAAGGAATTGTATTGAGTTGCTTGCCTCTTGACTTGTCTAGCCACAGCTGAATGACTCAGAGCCAATATTTTCCACCCCCTCACTCCATTATCCATTGGAGAAAGAAAACAAGGCATTTGTACTAGATGAAATTAACATCATCAGTCAGTACTTAGTGAATACATACAGTTTCATTATTTGTATCGATTGCCACCCTAACATGTGGCAGCAGCAGGATTCCTCTGTATCTTAGGACTCTGCCCAACAAAAACAGGGTTCTGAAACTGAAGACTGGGAGGTAGTATGTATAAATGTGAAAGCCATGACAGTCTTGGAAGCTATTAATGGTAAAATAAATGTGTGCAGGACTTGTCTTGGAGGCAGGTATATTTATAAAGTGATTCCTATTTCACGTTAAAAATGTAAAGCCCCACAAGGAGGCTTTACTAAGAATCCATTGCTTAAAATAACTTGCTGTTAGACTACTTTTACCTTTATTTATCAGACCAAAGATTTTTTCATTTATTGCCTCCAGTGGCACCCATTTGACTTTATACCTTTTAATCTTCCTTACTCGTATGTTGTACATACGCAGGGAAAGGTTTAAGGTAAACAGTTACAGACTAAGAAAAGCACAATACCCATAAATGACAGAAGAACATAAATGGAAAAGTGAATCTTGTACCTTGATCGCCTGGCTCAGAAAACTAACTGGCTACAAATAAAACCGGGTTAGACATACTAACTCAATGGGTCTGCTTTTGTTAGAGGAAATGCCTCTTTACAGAGGTGTTCACATGAGCAGCTTTCTACAGGAGTGGATGATTACAGGAAGACTCGGCTTCCTAGGATAACACATTTAGCTGAACTGTGTCTCTCTGCTAATTTGAACACGCATAGCTGTGCTTCCTAGTAAACTAGGTAACCACTTACATCTAGCTGTAAGACTTAACCAGCAGGTCTGGGAAATGGTCTTCCATAAACTGCAGTTCTGTATAATCACAGGACTAACAAGTAATTTAACCCAGAATAGCACAGATGTAGAGGTCAGTGTTCCAAGCACTAATTGATACAATCAGAATGGTTTCCCTACACTCAAAACAGTACAGAAAGACAGACTTTGGCTTGCAGTAAAATACTATTGCCATCTTATAATCATAATCTACTGATGGCCTCCAGATCTAAGTAAATAGTGGTTCAAAGGGCTGAGTTGCAGCAGTACCAAGCTGTGAATTTACATTTATGTCAAGAGTAGTTATTGCAAAGCTCATTAAATTGATGCCAAAATAATATTAATTGCTACGCTAAAATACATCTGTAACTTAAAGACCTCCACAGCAAGACTATAGTATATCTTCACCTTCTCACATATATTCTATTTTAAACATTTGCTTACAAAGCAAGCTGAAGCCTCAAGGATTTCTCAGATTATATATGTTCTGTGGTATCCTGATAAGTTTTCTGACATGAAGGTTTTTGCCCTCCTCCCCTTGCATTTTCTTTCAATCATCCTGACGTATACAGCCTACCTCACAGAATTGCAAAGGGAGCTGGCAGGGATCCTGCACAATCTGTCAGCACAGGCAGCAGTGAGGTGGTGATTCAGCACAGGCACCGTGTGTTTTTGCTGTCTGCTGCAGTACTGTTGACTTGTAACCTTCAGAGAAGCAAATCTTGGTTTTGACATTGAACATGTCCACAGTTCCTCCTCATTCTTATTTTGATGGAAGGGAGGACGTGTCCTCCTCTGAACCCGGAAACATGGAGCTGCCCTAGAGAAGCTCATAACCCAAGGAACAGAAACTCTGTGATTTGAGGATTACTTGAGGCTTAACCTGAGAAGCCAGCCGGCAGTTTTGTAAAGCAACTCATTATGAATTGGACGTTCACTCAAAAGGCAGCAGTTTAGGGGGTTTTTAGGAAATTTTATATTAGTTTAAATTTTAAAATGGCATCATTTCCACTGCATTTGTGCCACACTGCATTCTGTACAACTCCAACATTACAGCTGACATGCACAAAAATCCAACAAACATTCAATATGCTGGGATTATTTAGAATAAAATTAAGCTCTCCGGTGTTCAAAAACACAGTAATCACTTTTAAGGGAGTTCTGTTGAATGGTACAAAAGGACATCAGCGTAGCCAATAATCTAATTGTGTACTAAGACACTTTTTTTTTTTGGTCTCCGTTCTTCAAACTGTTTTCTTTAATTACAAGAATTTAAATGGCTCCCTCTTGGGGCAAGAAAAATGCAGCATCATGTTCTTGTGCAAAAATTTAGTCCTTGATCAGCAACTAGAATTTAGATACATTTACACTCCATCTAGTCTAGTCATCAGTAGGTTGTGGTGACTGACGATGAGACTGCACCCTCTTCTGCCTCACTGCCGTGGTACTCTTGAATGTACCTAAGCACGACTTAAAACCTTTCAGCTGTATATGCTGAAGGGTGGGGAAGAACAGATTGTGAACCACATGTATTGCACCCTATCTAATTTGCTAATGCAGACTAGACTATATGGTGTCTCATGGAGAACTGTCTTCAACTATAAATCTCTGCATCACCTCAGCATAGAATATATGGGTAACATATATCTCAACTGACTCTGATGTTTTACATAGGTGAGCAAATCTGGACTTTTTAAGGGGTGGGAGGAAAGCTATGAGCATAAATGAGTCAGTGAATGGCAGGCAGAAAGCATAAATTGGATTTCAACACCCCTGCAAGTAATCTTTCCCTTTTTTCCTGATATCTACCAGCTAATAAAGTCTTCACTTATGCTTTTAACTCATGAAGGCTTCACATATAATTAATAGCTATAAAACTCTGAAATAAAGGACTGAGATTTCATCATAGCATGGGACATACTTCGGTATTTTTTTTATATTAAGCAATAATCTTCGAAATGGACATCAAAGTAAAAATTCCTCATAAAACACATTAAGGTCTTGGTGACCTCAAGGGCAAATTAGATGTATACATATGCAGTATCTACCACAGCTTTAGAGAAAGTAAGCCTGAAAAGCTCTGTTTCAAGACAACAGACTCCAGTTTTGTGGTTTCTCACAAAATCTGTTATTGTGTAGCTGAAATTAAAAAGAAAAAAGACAAAAAGATAGTCTCACTGCAGAGCAGGACTAATCATTCAGATGGCTTTACAGCTTGATAAAGCTACTTTGCCAAATAAACTTGAGATAATCTCTGTTTATGCTGATTCAGAAACCTGATGGTACAGACACAGGAGGCTATGTTTACTGTTTTGAATGAGGGGGTTTCTAAAATATTGCATTGTAAACTCCACTTCAGTTGCTTATCCTTATAGGTTGACAACAAAATTAATAACAATATAACTACGAATATCAAATCATATATGCTTTTCAAATCTAGGACTTCAAGTGAGAACAGATTATTTGGAGGTAGATACACACTTGTTCAGAGAGGAAAAAATTACTATGGTGTGCTGAACAATCATTCAGCATCATAGAGTTTCTCTTTTAAGGCTTTGTATAGTGGCACTCATAATCTATTTCCACACTTCTGAGAAGAAATGATGGGGTTGGAGTTAACTGAGAGGGTTGACCAAACCTAAAGTGTGTACTGAAGATGGTTTTGGAACAGCAGTTTTGAGCTTATCAGCTGACACCTGTGACTAGATAAGCCTAACCTCAAAAATACCCCTTTTATCTATTCAGCCACAAAGTTAGTTTTCTGAACATAACTACCATCACGATTTTAATGCAAACAAACTAGCTGACCCATATTTCTAGCTTGATAAGATAGGATGAAGTAAATGAGCATTTTATTATCTAATTCTCATGAGGTACCAATTCCAAAATTATTTAGAATATTTCTGTTAAAAGGATTGATATGTACTACATACACACACATATATATACATTAAAATATTTTTAAGCCCATTTTATCTTAAATATGGCCAAACATTTCTACTCTTAGCCAGTAATCTAGTGGTTGGAGTACCTGCCTGGACAGCGTGAGACAGTTCCTCAGATGGAGAGGATCTGGTATCTTCCCTCCTGGATTCCGAGTCTTTCTCTTTAGGGGTATCACCAGATTGCATGCCATTCTAGAAGAGAGCTGGTCTTGGAGACTTTAACAGCCTGTGTGGAAAAAAAGAATTTTAAAAGCACAGAATTATAAAAGGGACCTTAAAGATCATCAACTTGGCTGTGGGCAGGGACACCCTCCATTAGATCAGGTAGCTCAAAGCCCCATACAACCTGGCCTTGAACATGTCCAGGGATGGGGCAGCCATGACCCCTCTGGGCAACTTGTGCCCGTGCCTCACCACCCTCACAGTAAAAGATTTTTTCCTACTATATAATCTAAATCTCCCCTCTTGCAGTTTAAAACTGTTAACCCTCATCCTACCACTACACTCCCTGATAAAAAAAAACATTCCCTCTTTCCTTAGGCCCCATTATAGCAGCCTTCCAGTACTCAGACTTCCCTTCTCTATGCTAAAACCAACAGATCAAGAAGCTCACAAGAGCTGCATGTTCAGCGAAGTGGTAAAGACCCTCCAAAGCAGGCATCTGAGACCCAGCACTGTTGTTAACAATAAGCCAATGCAGGCATATTTTTCTGGTTAACCTGCATTTTTTTTTCCATCGCAGTTTTGCCTCGTGAGATACTGGCACACCCAACATGAGGCCACCACAAGTTTACTGCACACCTCCAGTACTTCTGTCTCAATGCTATAATGCAAAATATTATGAAGCAAAAGTCAATTTCTTACATTTTTTATGCTTTCCACCTGTAAAAAGGTTCTGTTTTCTTCTTGACCCAAAATAAAGGTAGAAGATATCACGTTTCATAGCAGAAGACTAATGTAGCAGGAATACACACTTGAGACTCTGGGCTAAGTCATGAGGCATGCTTGGGCTATCCTCCTCATGTCCCTTTTGCATTCATCTTAGTAAAACTGTAATTGCGGAACTGAAAATGGTTATGTGAGGGGTCTATTTCAGCAAAAACTGAGAGGAGGAGGGCGTGATGAGCATCTGCAAATCTACAGCTTTGCAGTATGGTTAAGTAGTTGGGGTTTTTTTCTATGGCAAGGTGAAGTTAATTATCTGGAGGCAGTAACAGGCAACAGAAATTAGCATTTGTCACTTGAAATACTGGCACCTTTGGTGTCACTGAACCAATTTATTGCATGAGGTTGGAATTCAGTTAAGCCAACCTAGGGCATATAACTGATACCTGGGGCGGGTCAGCTATGCCTACACTCTAAATTCACCTAGAACACTTTCAGCTGAGCCACCAAAGAAGATGTCATCATTCCTCTGGGTGCCATTTTCTCTAACCTCCAGTACAGTTAAGCTTTGGTATAACAGAAATTTGGTATAATAGAAATTATACTAGTGAGACGAATAGTAGAAAGCATTTCCGAAAGAAATCTCAGAGCAGTGCTCTTCACACCTTTCAGGAAGAAAATTAGGTTTGTGGTTTGTTAGTGAGTTTTTTGTACCTCGTTTCTGCTTTACCTCAGGTTGTAAAACATAACCCATGCCTTAAACAAGATTCAGATTCAAAATTTAATATTCCTTCCTTATGTTTTCAGGATTTTATAAGCAAACAATTTAATGGGAATTCTGATTTTTAAAACCATTTTTTTTCAGCTGCAGGAGGAGACTTTGTCTCTGCCTGATCGCCCCATGCCTATGCAGTATCAACCCGTAGTTTCTATGGAGTGCCTAGCTGGTTTTACATGCAGGAGATAACATTATTGGTCAGGATCAAGTTTTCTGTGACGCTGTCTGTAACTCTTAACAGTGAATGCTGTAGACAGACTTAAAATTATGATGCTTTTGTGTTAGTTGTGTAACTGTTAATGGCACATGTGGTTGAAAGGCACTGTGGTTTATTCTTAAACCTAAGCAAATACTCTATACCACAGCAAATAATTACAACTTCAATGGATGGCAAGATAAAAACGCTGCTGGATTTATGCCATATATGCACCCTTGCCAAACACATACTGTACACCAGAAAGAATTTCTGTAGCTAAACTAGATTATGCTTCATTAAATAAAACCACTGCAATCTGACTTTCTGAAACAGAAAAGTGAAGGCTGCTACATAACCAGCTACCCACTGCCTCCTTCTGCACTATTGGTTTTACAGCCCTCTTTTTCTATGTGAAGCATTTTGGCAATATACTTAGGTGAGTGGATGTTGTGTAATATTATGGGTTTTTCTAAACTGCAGAATGTGTCCCACTTCCTGCATGGTACACTTGATTCTTTCATTGGAAGCAAAATTATGCGATGACATGTCTACGTTCCTGGCAGCTGTCAAATGCTGAAGCAGAGGTTTAAGCTTTTTTTCATTCTGTGTACTGAGAACAAGTGTCACTTCCTCTCTCATGTTTTTATCTCAGAAAGGCAAGATCCCACTCAATTAAGGCATTCTTTTTGGTTTTCCCCTCTCTCTCTAATCCCAATATACTACTGAGTTGTATTACAGGAATCTGCAGGTATCAGAGAGATCTTTAAAGACCAACCCTCCTGCTACAGGCAGGGCCATCTTCCACTACATCAGGTTCCCTAAAACCCCACCCACCTCAACTTTAAACAGTTGAAATGATGAACCATCCACACCTTCTCAGGGCAATCTGTTGCTCTGTCTCACTCGTCTTATCGTTGTTCTTCATGTTCAACTTAATTCTTCCAGTCTGAAACAATTTCTCCTTGTCCTGTTACTACAGGCCCTGGTAAAAATTCCCTCTACGTCTTTCTTATTTATCAGCCCCTTTTATGTGTTGAAAGGTCACATGAATGCATCTCCTTCTCCAGGCTGAAGAACCCCAACTCTTGAGTCTTTCTTCCCATGATCAGCTAGGGACAGGTATGTGTTAATCACGGAATCACCAGGTTGGAAAAGACCCACTGGATCATCAAGTCCAACCATTCCTGTCAATCACTAAACCATGCCCCTCAGCACCTCATCCACCCATGCCTTAAACACCTCCAGGGAAGGTGAATCAACCACCTCCCTGGGCAGCCTGTTCCAGTGCACAATGACCTTGTCCATGAAAAATTTCTTCCTGATGTCCAGACTGAGCCTCCCCTGGTGCAGCTTGAGGCCATTCCCTCTTGTCCTGTCCCCTGTTACTTGGGAGAAGAGGCCAGCACCCTACTCTCCACAACCTCCTTTTAGCTAGTTGTAGAGAACAATAAGGTCTCCACTCAGCCTCCTCTTCTCCAGGCTAAACAACCCCAGCTCTCTCAGCCATTCCTCATAAGGCCTGTTCTCCAGCCCCTTCACCAGCTTTGTGTCTGGACCACCCATCCCTATTAATATTACAGCAAAAAATTATTAGGTATCCCATCCAGGGCTGCAGAAAATATGCTCCTGTTTGTTCATTTTTAAGGAAGTCTTGTATTGGTAACAAAATCTGTGCTGTGTGCCTTTTGCCAGCCTCATGAAAGTTAGCTCATTGCATTCATTGGCCTAGAAACACTTTAATTTCTAAGTTTACAGTCACTGCAGCATGTACAAAATCTTCCAGAGAAAAGGAATTTCTTTAACTGTTCAGACCACACCAAAACTGAGAGGATCAACACCTGAGAAAGGCCTGTGACAAGCAGAAATGAGGACGGAGCCCAAAAGGGACAGCGGATGCGTGTCTGCACGCTGAACAACAAATCAGGCGAGCAACCAAGGCAGTAAAGCCAAGCTGAGAATACCTCGTGAGATGTAGGGACTGCTTAGGGATGCAGGGACTGCTCAGGCAAAGCCTGAGATGTGCCATCAGACCAAGGATCTCTGGATGCGCAAACGGAGCTAGAAACCACCCAACCCGCCCGGGAAGGTGCGCGGAGGAAAATCCAGAGCCACGTGAAGCCTCTCCGGAGGCCACGTGACTGTGAGGCGCCAGACGGGGAGGCGTGGTCATGAGGCGCGTTGGGAGGCGTGGCCATGGGATGGGGGCGTTTGCTGAGGGGGTGCGGTCACGCGGCGTAGGTGAGCCAGTCCTTACGACTGGAGTGTGGGCGTGGTATAGAGGGAGGGCGTGGTCTATTATGAGGGGGCGTGGTCTGTGATGTGGGCGGCTGGGGGAGGGTGGGCGTGATTACGTACTGCAGCAGGGAGCGGGGCCTTGCGGCCGGTGGGGGCGTGGTCAGTAGGGGCGTGGCCACGCGCGGCGGCGCAGCGAGTCCCTATGCCGGGGCGGTGGGCGTGGCCTGGCGGCGGCGCGCGCGGGAGGGCGGTTGGGCGCATGGCCGGTGGCGGGAGGCGCAGGCCGCGCGCGGCGGCGGGCCCGGGCGCGGAGCGGCAGGTGCGTGACTGGGGGGGAGACCGGGGGCTTCCTGAGGCGATGCTGGTCCCTGAGGCCCACAGAGCACAAACCTCGCTTTTCTCATGCTTTGAAACGGGGCGGGTGTGTTCCCGCCGGTTCCTGGAGCCTGACGCGGGAACGATAGAGCTGGGGCTCTTCCTCAAGCGTTCCCCACACGTTTCGGTTCGTGTGACGCCGTTTACTTTAAAGCCACTCCAAACTTTTAAAGTTGCTCTTAGAACGCTGTGCTGCAAACTCCAGGAGTTGGGTTCGGGTGTTGAGCAGTGGAAAATTGTTTTAGCAGCAGAGAGGCTCCGAGGGGGTTTGTTTTGTCATTTGACCAGGCGTGACAAAATAGCATCCCTATTTCTGACATCTGATTTTCTTGGGTGCAAACTGCTGTGTAATTGGAAATGGGCCCTTTCGAGTAACATAGGAGTCAGAATCACCGGGTTGGAAGAGACCCATCGGATCATCGAGTCCAACCATTCCTATCAAACACTAAACCATGTCCTTCAGCACCTCGTCCACCCATGCCTTAATCACCTCCAGGGAAGGTGAATCAACCACCTCCCTGGGCAGCCTGTTCCAGTGCCCAATGATCCTCTCTGTGAAAATTTTTTTCCTGATGTCCAGCCTAAACATCCCCTGTTGGAGCCTGAGGCCATTCCCTCTTGTCCTGTCCTCTGTCACTTGGGAACTGTGGTTAAACTTTGGGATTGCTTAGCCCTTTGCTTCATAAATTCATGGAAGTACTTTTGTTGCTTATGTTAACTGATTAATATCAAAGTAGTGCTTTGCAGTTTCTTATGTGTTTTGCATACATCTCAGATAATACACTTCTGAGGGATTCTGACCATAATAGACTTCTAGTAGGTGTATGTGTTGATTCAAGCAGCAAGCACAACTCAATGGAGGAACAATGATTGAGGTTATTAAGGCAGATGCTGTGTAAAATCCTCCAGTACAACTAACAGGAAGCAGCTAAATGAAGTTTGGGTTTTTTTGTTTATCTGTAGTGTGAAAAAAATGAAAATGTCAAGAAGAGAAGGTCGGATCAAGCAGATGTCCCAGATAATCTTCAAGAAGCAGAAGCGTGCTATCGGCTTAGGCTACCTGAAGACTTCTATCAATTTTGGAAGTTTTGTGAGGAACTAGATCCTGAGAAACCAAGTGGTGGGTTTTTAAATATTTTTTTCCTTTTCTGACTTCCACTCAAAACCAGCCTGAAGGCAGGCAAACTGAAGGTGGTCAGATGCATCCAGATACTGCATCGGTCTTCAGTTAAAGTGCAGGATATTTACATTAGTGTGAACAAGAACACTGGAGATAGTAATAAATATGCTGGTACACTTCAAGATTTCTGAAATACAGTTACTCAAGTTATGTAATGAAAGGGATTAAATGGTACCTGAATCTGCCTTTCTTGGAAGTACATTTGAAATGTTAAGTGTTGAACTGAAGTTTCCTCATGTCAATCCAGGTTTCGATTTCCCCGTATTTATTACATAACGGAATGTAGCATCCCTGAGTGCTCCAGAAATGCCAGTTTCTTTTAGAGTCATGGAATACTTCAGGTTGGGAGGGACCTTTAAAGATCATCTAGTCCACTGCTTGTACAGAGAGCAGGGACAGGTTCATCCATATATGGTTACTCAGAGTCCCGTCCAACCAGACTTTGAATATTTTTAGGGATGGGGCTTCTAGCACCTCACTGTGCAGCCTGTCCCAGTGCTTTACCACCCTCATTGTAAAAAATTTCTTCCTTGTATCTGCTCTGAATCTACCCTCTTTAGTTTAAAGTCATTGCGTCTTGTTCTGTAGCAAGAGGCCCTGCCTAAAAGGTTTGTCCCCATCATTCTTGTAGATCCCCTTTAAGTACTGAAAGGCTGCAATAAGGTCTTCCTGGAGCTTTCTCTTCTCCAGACTGAACAACCCAAACTCCCTCAGCCTTTCTTCACAGAAGAGGTGTTCCATCCCTGTGGTCATTGTTGTGGCTCTCCTCTGAACCTGCTCCAACAGGTCCTTGTCTTCCCTCTGCTGGGGCTCCAGAGCTGGACACAGTACTCCAGATAGGGTCTTACTAGAACAGAAGGGCAGAATGGCCTCTCTCAACCTGCAGGGCACGCTTCTTTTAATGCAGCCCGGAATACATTTGGCCGCCTTGGCTGTGAGTGCATATTGCTGGTTCATATCCAGCTTTTAGTCCTCTAGTACCCTCCAGGTCCTCAATCCCTTCATCTCCCAGCCTGTAGTGATACCAGAGGTTGCCTTGACCCAAGTGTAGGACCTTACGCTTGGTCTTGTTGAACCTCATGACGTTCATGTGGGCCCACTTTGCAAGTTTGTCCAGGTCCCACTGAGTTGCATCTCATCCCTCAAACACCACTCAGCTTTCTGTCATCTGCAAACTTGCTGCAGGTGCACTTCATCTGGCTCTGTGAAACTAATGAAGATATTAAACAGTACTAGTCCTAGTACAGACCCCTGAGGGACACCACTGGTCACCAGTGTCTATGGGGACAGTGAGCGGTTGACCATTACTTCTTATGAGAATTGTAATAGCCCAACTCTTGAGTGAAAGCTGTCTGAATAAAAGAATGTCTTAGATTTCCTTGTCTGGTAAACAGTGTCTGATTGTTTGGACTTCAAGAAGCATTTGACATCTGAATGACATGGAAACTTCTTGGTTTAGGTAAGTGCTGGCCAGAAAGTAAACCTGTTCATGCTTTGCTTTTCAGATGCACTTGTGTCAAGCATTGGACTTAGACTCGTTGGGCCATATGATATTCTTGCTGGAAAGCACAAAAAAGCGAAATCAACAGATCCGGACTTCAGTCTGCATTGGAGATTCTTCTATGATCCCCCAGAATTCCAGACTATACTTTCTGGAGATAGCAAAACGCAGTATCACATGGGATACTTCAGGTATTTCATTTTGTACATGCTTTTGATGGACAATAATGATGTTTAGCTCTTTCTCATCTGTTTTCTACAAGACATGTTTTAAGAACTGGGAGCTATCACCAAAAAAGAATCTTTCTTTTCTGTAATAGGATATTAACCCATGAGTTGATATATTTTGTTAAAAAAGATCAACAGTATTGTAATTGAAGACTAGATTTAAGTATTTATTAAACTACCTCCCCCACCTTTGTAAATAATCTTTGAGTTTTGGTGTGATTCTTAGAAGAGAATAGAGTACCTTATGAAATAAAGGGAATGTGTATGTATTAATACAAAGGCCTTTCAAAGCCAGGCTGTAAGATTTTAGAGCTTGAGATCCAAGAGCATTTCTTGTTAAGTTTCTGAAGGAGATGGCAGCACGGTGAGGAGGCGAATTAATTTTGCTTTTAAACAGGAGTGATGGACACAGCCTGATTATTTCTGTGTACTTTTTAATGAACAGGGATGTGCCAGATGAGCTTCCAGTGTGGGTTGGTGCAAATGAAGCTAAGAAGGGCTGTGTGATTTCACAAGTTGGTGATAATGTCTTTGCCGCAGTCAAGTAAGGTTCATACATAATTTTCTATTCATTTATAAATACGATAAACTGTTAATCAGGAGATGTGATGTGGAATAATGCAACTCATTTACTATGTATCAATCTTGAGAAACACTCACTTGTTTTATGCCAACAAGTTTTAAGGTACTCTCAAAAGCCTTAATAGGCTTCTTGACTGTGTTCTACTTCTACAAGTAAAACAGATAAGCGCCAATTATCTCATTTTTTAAGTATATTGGAAGGGATAGGCTCTGAAGGGAAAATAATGCCCCCTGGGTGTAATAAGGTAATTCATAAGTAAAGAAATGGCATTTCAAGAAGTGGTGAAAGAAATATTCATATCATAATAAATAAGTAGCATCCAGCTCTTGTTCTTGCATACATAAAAATCGATTTTTTTTTTTAATAAGAAATGGTACTACTTGTAGTTATTTCTGGCCTGGGGCAGGATAACATATATATGGATATGTAATTCAGTATGATTCATGGAGATTTACGCAGTTCTGTGTCATGAATGTAAAAAATGGGCTTCATGACCTGTCAGTTAAAAATGGAAAGTGCTCTAAGGACAGACATGTGTTTAGTAAGTGAAAGCGTGTTGAAGAATAGCTTCGTTAAAAGAACCCTTGTGAAGTGCAGAGTTAAATGAGGACATTTTGAAAACACCATGATGAAACTCATAAATATGTATTTATGTGCATGACTTGGATGACACATGGTGTATAGGGCACCACAGCAGCAAATTGAATTCCTAAGGCAGACAGATGAACAGATACTGGGTCCAGGAGAATCACCAGCACCTGCACACTGGATAAACAACATTGTAATGCAAATACAGATAGGCAGTGCCAAAGTACTGCCTGTGCCAAACTTTTTTTCTTCCCTCTTGTTAAGAGGCTTGCGTTCCTCAGCCTGTGTGCATAAATAAACCCATGACTGCTAATCTTCGTTATAAGATTTGAAGGTTTAGTGATTAGACTATTCATTTCTTTCTTTTCTGTTAAGCTCTTAAAAGAAATGTTTCTTCTGTTTGCAGATTATTTTTGTCGAAAAAACTTAAAGAAGTGACTGATAAAAAGAAAAATGCTATTTTGAAAGACATAGATGAAAAACTAACAAGAACAGCAAAAGAACTGGGTTATTCTCTGGAACAAAAAACCATGAAGATGAAACAGAGAGATAAGAAAGTATGATTTTCCTGATCCACTGGAGAGAACTAAGTTCTGTTAAGCTTTTCTTTTTCACTTACTAGCCTTTTTAAAAAAATGTTTAGTGTTCACCCCTCCTAGTCAGTAAAGATGCTTCATTTAGGTATTTCCAGAGCTAATCAGCTGTCTAAACAAAACTTTAGGAGAGGGAAGATTATTACAAGTGCATTCCAACTAACAGGATTAAATCAAAACACTTTGTTCTTGTAAACCATAACTTGGAATTCAATTAAAGAAAAAAAAAACTACCAACAAAAGAAAAAGTCTAAAAACTAAAACATATGAAGAGCATAGAGAAAACTGCTTCAAAGTGAAGATTCATGTAAACAACTGCGTTAGACCTTATGGAAACAGAAACATTAAGGATGATCTAGATTAGTAAATGAGGTTTTTTGCATACCTCTCAGAAGTAATTATGGTGAGAGGTGACTGAACAGATGTAGTAGAGTGCTGCAGAAGTGACTACAGTGATTCCTAGCTTTCAGAACCTGTCTGAACTGGATTTTACAGTTATTTTAAACTTCAGTACTTAAAGGTAACTGCTGTATACTTTAAAATTCAGTTCATGTCCTGGAGCTTGGACAGTCTATTTGGTTTTACCACCAGCAGTCATATGCTAATGTTTAGTGAGATGAGTGGTTTTCTGTCACTGTATTGGTTTAACAGCGTTCTATTCACTTTCCTGGTTCTTTTATTTAGGTGGTGACCAAAGCATTTCATGGAGCAGGCCTAGTTGTTCCTGTAGACAAAAATGATGTTGGATACAGAGAGCTTCCTGAAACAAATGGTAAATATCTTGTTCACTGTATTCTTGTACTTTGTTTAATTAAACAACCTTCATTTACACTGCTACTTTGCAAAAACTTAACTGTGTTCATATGTCCTACTTGAGGAATATGAGCAGTGGAAATAAAAGGGAGAGGCCTTAACCATCACGCTTGACCTCAAAATATTTTCTTTAGGTGAACCAGTTGAGAATCAATAAAACATGCTAAATTTGAAGTCACAATTTTTAAACAGCAGTTTAGACAATCCTCTCTTTTGTATTAGCACAACCATGCACAAAGTAGATCCAAAGAACTGGTCTAAAATCAGGGATTTGTGGCTTTATTTCTTATTCCCTGTCTTCTCCCAGTGTTCTAACCAGAATCAATTACTGGATGCAAGTTCTCCACACAAATGGTTGTTTATGTGTGGGATGCTGAGACAGCTGGACATTGAGCAAGAATCAGCAGGAAGGGAAAGTGGGGGGAAGCTTTGTCGCCAGCAGCTCAAGGTGTGCTTACCTAGTCGTGATGCAAGTGTGACACATGGTTATGTTTTGGTCACAAACTACTTCTGTGCAGTATTAAATTTGTTTATTTAAACTTCTAAATATGGGTGGTTTTTTGTTTCGTTGCATTTTTGCAGCTAATCTTAAAAAAATTTGTAAGGCTATTGTTGATGCTCCTACTGATGAAGAGAGAGTGAAGGCCTTTGCACCTATTCAAGAAATGCTGACCTTTGTTCAGTTTGCTAATGATGAATGTGACTACGGAATGGGATATGAACTGGGTATGGACCTATTTTGCTATGGATCACATGTGAGTACTGAAGAGTCATACTTCACAAAACTATGTTTTATTTTATGTGTGATCTGGGACTTGTTCTGTGTTGTAGATCTTTATTTCCATAATTATCTCTAGGAATCATGGAAGTCTACAATAGTCTTAACTCGTGAAGACTCTAAAGTCACACTTAAGACACCATTGCATGTTTAATTCAAAATTGCTTGTATGAAAGCACAACCAGAAGCATTTTAACTGTAGTGATTTGGTGTGCATAATACAAGTTGTCATCATTAGATTCTTAAAAATGTGAGATCTCTGATACAAATACACTGAATAGCTATAGTCCCTGTCCTCAGCCTCTTGCAGGGGCCGCAAGCATTTGTATTTAACAGGATCAAGGAACAGACTGATATTTTTAGTAACCCTAGAAAATAAAAAAACCCTAAGTTATCTATATTGCCTCAGTGGCTGCATAAAAGTCCTCCCCCCAGCTAGATGCTGTTCTAAGTTTCTAATCTTTCTGGTTCTTTAACAAAGAATATCATCAATAAGCACTTAATCACATGTAAAGATTCTGCTTAACACTTTTTGTCCTACATTAGCCACTGCCTGCTGAAGAGGGTCACATCTGTAGATCTATGGCTAGGAAATAATATATAAAGAAATGTCAATGTAAGCGTGATATGAATGGTTATAGAAACTCATGAAAAATAGCTTTCTTTAGTAAAAACAATATTGGTCAAGGGGTGCTCCAAAGTATCATGTAGAAAGATAAAGAACTTGCACTACTAAGTGGAAGCCCAGAAAAGCTGTTCTAAACACTAGTTAAAATAGTTAACCACTGAAATAATTGGAAACTCACTGCTCTCCATACACAGTTAAAGTACTAATATGTTTCTTGCATTTCCTGCCCTGCTCTCCCATGTTCCGTACAGCGTCTGCGAATGTATTGTATTTCCTCTTATATCCTGCTTATCCTTCCTTCAGTGGCTGTGCTGCTGCAGCTGCTCAGTTCCTTCCTACATTTGGAAGGGCTACGAAGGAAACAGGTACTTCCAGTTTGCTGAGTAGGTGGAGGCAAAACCCGCATTCATGCTTCGTGCTTCTCAGCACGAGACTACTCATTGCATGAATTTGTCAGTGGTTAATTATGTCTTTACAGCACTGGGACATGGCCTGATAACTATTTCCTGCAGCAGTTTGAAACAGCTATAATTTTTGCAGCTGAAAATAGAAACCTTTGTTTTCTAGTTTCTTAAACAGAAAGGAATAACGATGGCTTCACGTAGTAATGCCACAGTATGGTGGTTTTGCCTGTCTGTAGATACTTAGGGCTGTTTTTTGGCTCTGACTGGAGCTTGGCTGTCCCCTTGCTTCCCGAGCCACAAGCAGCACTGACACTTCACCTGTAGCCAAAGACACAGGAGGTAACAAACCTCCTCCCCTTTCCAGGAGAGATGTGATGTGTACAGTAACAGTAGTGAACACTAAATACATCTGAAGTGGCTATTCTGAGTAACATCATGCTGCCCTTGCTGTGGGATGACAGGACCTGGGATTCCGCTACAGGCTGGGTGGTTGTCTTAACTATACTTGTCATCTCTTGTGAGATTTCATTTTCTTATGGCTCAGGTGCCTCAGGCTGGCTGTGCTGGGGCTGCAGGGCAGCTGGGAGCAGTCACAGCGGGGCTGAGGCCACTGTTTCCCCTCTTTCCTGCAGTACTTCCACAAGACAGTGGGGCAGCTGCTGCCTCTGGCGTACACGCTGCTGAAGAGGAACCTCTTCGCTGACATCATCCGGGCACACCTTGCCAGCCGTTCCAAGGACCCTGTGGACCAGCTGGTGCCATGACCCACCCCACCCCTCCTTGTGCCGCACCCCCTGCACTCAGTAAAAGCTTCTCCAAGGCACAACCTGTGCTGCTTGTGTGTGACAGCTGGGGATGGGGGTGGAGGGAGTGTGGTGGGACACCCCTCATCAGTGGGGCTGCCATGAGTGGCACTGGTAGAGATAGAAGGGGCAAGCAGGGTCCTGTTATGTTCCTTAGGAAAGCTGTGTGCTGGGGCACCAGCTGGATCGTGGAGTCACAACTCTCACCTCCTAAACTCCCTTTCCTTGCTCTTGGTGGTTTTTGCAGGCATCCTGGACTTGGTCAGTTCCCTCCCACCACATGGAATCGTAGAATGCTTTGGGTTGTAGGGGACTTTAAAGATCATCCAGTTCCCACCCCTCTGCCATGGGCAGGGACACCTTCCACCAAGACCAGGCTGCCCAAAGCCACATCCAACCTGGCCTTAAATGCTTCCAGGCATGGAGCAGCTACACCTTCCCTGGTAACCTGTGCCAGTGCCTCATCACTCTCATGGTGAAGAAATTACTCCTTATGTCAAGTGTAAACCTGCCCCTCTCCAGTTTATACCCATTGCCCCTCACTTTTTAATTCCATGCTCTTGTACAAAAGTCCCTCTGCACCTTTCTTGTAGGTACTGGAAAGTCACCATAAGATCTCAGAGCCTTCTCCAGGCTGAACAACTAACTCAGCCTGTCCTCATATGGGAGGTGCTCCAGCCCTCTTAATATTCTTGTACCATCCTCTGCACCCATTCCAGCAGTTCCATGTTCTCCTTTTGTTGAGGACTCCAGAACTGGACAGGATACTCCAGCCAGGGTCTCACAAGACAGGAATAGAGGAACAGAATCACCTCCTTTACCCTGCTGGTCGTGCTTTTGATGCAGCCCAGGATACAGTTTGGCCGCCTGGGCTATAAGCACACACTGCTGGCTCATGTCAAGCTTCTCATTGACCAGCACCCCCAAGTCCTTCTCTGCAGGGCGGCTCTCCATCACATCATCCTCCCTCCTGTACTGAAGCCATGAATAGCAGGTAAGACGTTGCACTTGGCCTTGTTGAACTTCCTGAGGTTTGCCCAGGCCCCCTTCTCCAGCACGTCCAGGTCCCTCTGGATGACATCCCATCCTTCTGGTGCGACAACTGCACTACTCAAGGTGCATACAGGTAAAAAAATCAGTTACAGCAGCTTTCCTTTTTGCATTACAATGAAGCACTAAATCCAATCTCAGTCTTTTCGATCTGGCTGAATTAATATGAAATATTTACGATTAAAATGCACCCATCAGACACTACAAGATAAATGGGCAATCCTGTGGCATTTGCTACCCTAGCAATCAGATGCAGTCACATCTCTGTTGATCTGGACTTTCAGAAGTGGAATCAAAGCAATGTGCAAGATGTGAATTCACTGGCCCACGGCTCAGTTGTGTTGTTGCTACAGTTTTATTCCCAAGCAACTGCTTGAAGTAGCAGTCCAGAAGCTGTTGCACTGAGGTGGCAAGGCTGCCATTGTACAGTGATGTGATCTCCGTTACAGCAGCTCGTGTCATTTGGAGGGACAATTACAGGCCACTAGCAACATGCTAATATCTCCAGGCTGTCTGTACGTTTTAGCCAACAATTACACTTCCAACAGTCCCTTCAGGCATAAATAATACACTTGCAATGTAAGTCAGTGCTTCAAAAAGATATTTGCAGCTTTCGGAATCATATGCAGCTTCTGTTGTAAATTTGATAACCCCACCTCATTCAATTAGCATATAAATCTTCCATTTATTCAGACAAGGACAAGCAGTGAGGGATTTTACCACAGGATCAGAATTTTAGGGTTTGTACACAAAAAGCCTGGCTTGTGGCTGTAGGGGTATGTACTTCCTTAAAAATTCGGTCTCACTCCCCCTTTCTTTTTAGGTTCCAAGCAGAAATGACCTTAATATTAATGCCCTGTAAAATCATACAAGTAAAAAAAGCATTCACTTTTTTGCATTGTTATTTAAATCTGCAAAAATGAGGACCTTTGTATGAATTTTCCAGTCTTATCTATTAACCTCTAAGTGAGAAGGCAAACTCTTACACCACTGGAAAAGAATCATTAATAAGTATCATCTCTTGATGTCTATTTTACCTTGTTTTCTAACCAGCTACTAAAAATGCCACGTAGAAACTATGTAGTTGTGGCTTTTAAACAGTTAAAAGTATCACTCACTTTTTAAACTTTTAAATGAGGAAGCCACCACTCTACAATTCTATAAAACATTTTAAAACATTTACTGTCTCATGCTGCTCTGCTTGATTGAGTTGATTTGGCTACTGGTTTGCAGCCAAATGGTGGGCAATACAAAGACTGCACCTTCTCCTAAAACTCACTCTTTTTCTATCCGTTTACTAGTTTTGTATGTAAAAGTGCTAGCTGATAATTTTCTTTCAAGGAAATGAAATACAAAAACTGACACAAATATCATTTGTAAAAACATGACAGAACAATAAATGGTCATACCGAAGTTTTTAATGCTCGATTAAATCATCACAGTAATCAGAATTTTTACTGTAATGATACGCAGCTCTACCACACTATTATAAATAAAAACATTAAGATCAATATTAAATACAGCTCTAGGCAACATCACGGATTAACAAAGAATGCATTCTTCATGAACCAGTAACTGAATGGGGTTAAAAAAAAAAAAAGCTGACACTTTGCCCTTCCACCCACCCCATTATTTTTTAAAAACTATCTTGAGTAAGGCGCTGAAGTTTTACATTAGGAAATTTTTGTTGCACACCACAGGCACACACACTTCATTATCAGAACCTCTACTGTATGTTCACCAGAAGACATTTCAAATGTCAACAGGGAAAGTTTACCAGGTAAGAAAATGGATGCACAATTTATATGCAGCACTCGGGATCCAACTGAAATTGTAAATCAGAGCAGAGGTGTGAAGTGTATTTTAATTCAGACGGCAGAGTCTGTAGAATTAGGTGTGAGTTAATAGTCTGCATAACAGTTTTATGAGAACTTGAGAAATGGCAGAGGTTTCAAACATTTTAAAGCAGTAAGTGTAGCGCATTTTTAGACAACAGAAACTGGAATGACAGAAAACTTCCAGAGCTGCCATCTGTAAATGGGAAAAATCCTGCTTTTTGTGCACTTTTTTCTGGAAAAAAGTCTCTTCAGGCTTATGCAATGTAACAGAATGAACTTTGAACCACTGGCCCTGGTGGGGAAGAATGCGGCTAGTTGCTGCAATGCTCCCTTTTTAACACAGCCTGATTCCATTTCAGTTCCAAACTCATTTTTAATATAGGGGCTGATCATCATGAGCCCACTGGCACATTTTGCTTTCTACTGGTTCCAGTTGCTGCAAGAGATGAGATGATGTGATGCATGTGGCAGTTTCATGCTCAGAAACAGTAAAAATTCAGCAGAACGCTTAAGCACAGGCATCACTTTGGAGCTTGCGAGAAGTACTAGAATTTTGTTTCAGTATGTTATTGTACTTAGTATATACTGATTTTATCTTGAGTGCGAATAAAGACATCTGAGGTAGCTGTGATGAATGCCTTAAGATTACCCAGGGTGATTTACACTTTTACCATTTGTATTTTTACAGTCTAGTAGGCATAATTGTTAAAAGAAGGAAATTTTATGGAACCCCATGTTAAAAAAGTGTGATTTTTGTCAGCCAGATTTCTTATTCTCGTCCCAACTTCAGGCTTAGAGCATATCACTTTTTTGACTCTGCATGTGTTCGTCATGGTAGTTTGATAAAATGAACATATGAACATGAAAAAAACTAATCTAGTGACTGGAAAAAAAAAAGTGAAGTAGTTAGGGATCTGCCAGTTCACCTGCTAGCATAAGTGTTGCTGCTGAATTTTAAAGTCCTGCAAAAGTTTCAAGTACTAGAATAGATTCTGCCCTGCTGCTCATCTTCTGTTGCTACATATCATTTACACCTCTATATACTCAGGATTAAAAAAAAACAACCACAGAAGAAAAAAAAAGTCAAAAGCAATCTAATAATTATAATTGCTTTCATCCTACTATTTTTAAACCCCTGCATTTTCTTAAAAATAAAATTTTAATGTTACTGTTCCAGTTATCTGCTAGTAAAGGAAAAAGGAAATCTCAAGATAACGGCAGTGAAAGTTACATTTGAAAATTATCTTATATGCATGTGGGATCATAAAGAAACCATTTTCTTTAAACCCTTCATCTAGTTGTAAACATTTGCTAATCCTCCATTACTTGCAGAGGATTATGAATTATTCTATAAAATCACATTAAAAAGGTAATTAGTTATGTGACATATTAACTGATTCATATTTAATAGATTTTTTAATCCATAGAAATATAAATAAAGAATGGTAAAACATCAAGAAAAATAATATACATTTAGTGCAAGTTATGAGTTACATTTCTTCCTACCATGTCAGCAGTGGAACATCTTTCGTGGAGGAGAAAACAAATAAAAATGACCGTTCTCAAATTTTACAGGGAGGGGAAAAGATCTCCAGTGTTGTAGCATGCAATTTTTACCAGATACACATATACAGAATTGTTCCAGCTCTTAACTAGTAGAATAGCAGTATTTTTCCTTATACTGCACAACATCGGTATATATCATAGTGTTTTCAATAATACAAAAATTGCATAAGACCAGGTCACATTATTGATATTTTCTGCAGCAAAAACAGTATTCTTCTCCGAAACGCTAGTTTCATCTGGTTTAAATTCTTCTCCTATCACAACAGCACAGGGGCTGGAAGAAGTCTAGTACAGTCCTCGCAAGGTATTACCTGTTCAACCTGGTTTTGTCGCAGTGGATCTGTACTGCCCCAAGCATTAGATGACATACAAACTTACATGTTTAATGGCACAAGAAAAACCTCCCTTCTTGTGATCCAACCTCAGTAACGCACAGTACATCTCAATATGAGAAACAACAGCTTCAAAAGGGCACACCAATTTTAAAGAGGCTTTGTTACGGCTCAGGAGAGAGAGAAATAAAGCTCTTCTGGAATGTAGAAAGGTGACGTGTAATAGTTATACGTTTCATGAGTAACACAACAGTTTTCAATGGTAAAAAGGGCAAGACCTTTCAGTGTCTGTAAGATGGCTCAATTCAGAACAATCCCTCCAGAAACGGGGACTAATGACACATCTCTCCAATGCTGAAGTACCAGGCTGGGGCTGGAGAATTGTGACACCTCGCAGGGCTCACCCACTGCACTATCATGGCAGACCTGACGTCTCGGGACGCATCCAGTGCAGGCCGGCAGCTCTCCCTTCCCATGCTCCCATCAGCCTTCCTCCTTGCCACATACTCCCCCAGACCAACTCCTGATTTCCAGCAGCACTGGTACACAAAAACCCAGCTCTCGTCTCTGATTTTATTACTCCCCAGACTAAAGTGTTGTGCTATTCAACAAATGAACCTCCTCTTCAGTTTCCTCTCTCTCCTCAGCTATGGGATTCAGTTGAACATTATTGAGGCGGGGTCTTGGTTTGCCGTCTGGGCCATATGACGGAGGATATCTTTTTTTGTTATAATGCCAAGGAGGCGCCTGGAAAGGATAAACGGAAGATCAATATTAATCCACGCAGGAAAATAATAGAGCAGAATTAATCTGTAGCCAAGTCCTTTTTGTTGACAGGAATAGAGCAAAAGTGAGCAGTCTGATTTTCTTATTTAAACAAAAACATTTTATTCATCAAGATATTGAGAAACCACCAGTTTGTTAAAAGACAGCAATGCTGAGACACCATTCAGATGGTCTCTGACAGCTGTAGTCCATCTTAATGAGGTACAAGTAATACAAGTAAGGCCTATGACAATTTTTTATTTAACTTTTTGTTTCTACAAAAATGAAATTTTGATTAGCATATGCCAACAAAAAAGTAACAAAGAGGGACAAAGAAAAGAGAGATGAAAAAGAAGTGATATTGATCCCATTTCGTAAGGGAAGTATATTCCAACCCAGCCATCAGAAGAGACGTACTGCTTGATGGCCCAAAATCCTAGCAGCAAATCAGACTTCCCTTCCCTCCATTTCTGAATCAAAAGGAATCTTCCAGTCTGACACATTGGCTCAGGCTGAAGATACTAACAGGAGCACACTGTATTGGCCACAAAACTTTTGTTAAATAAACAACAGTTAATCAGCTTTTGGAGTTCACAGCTTCAGAAAATAAACTGTGAATAAGAAAGTTTTAATTTCCCAATTTAGATATTGTGCTCCTATGACAGCGTCTTCATGGCTTTTAATATTATACCTCTATGAGATATCAGAAAAAGGTGAGACTGTCCAAAAGGATAATATCACATGAGAAGCAAAGAGCAGAATGAATGAGCTGCTGCCCTTGTTATTCTGGTTAGTACATTTTGTTTGGTCTTATTGAAGGACGCATGAAATACTTGTGAAATATTAGCATAAAATGAGAACATAATTAGCATGTTTTGCATATAAGCAGCTAAACTTGGTGGGAAGGTTTAGTAGAGAAGTAGCTAGCAACCCATGTCCAAACTAAGACAAAATCTATCTTCCATCTAAGGTTAGTTCACAACATCAGGGTTAAAACAGTATCTAGATTCTGAAGTCAATAGTAGTGTGCCACTTAATGGCTTAGATATCATTGAACATTTTATAAAGGAGTACATGAATTGCTGTAGGTAACAGCAGGAGAATCACAGGATTTCACTAAAATAAGTGTACGTTTTAAAAATCATGTTGATAAAGGGGGACTACAGGGGAGGTCTAATGCGGTGATACATTAAAAAAGATGCTTGGCTTTGCTTCTCAAAAGATGTGATACTTACTTAGCTATTTAACAGCTATTTAAAGCTGTCAAGATCAGAAAAAGAAATTGGCATACACGCAAATCTTAATTTGCTGTAGGCACGGAAGAAGTATTCTTAGCTGGGTGCCTTCCCACCAGGGGGAATCAGGAGATCAACTACATGGATCTGCAT
The DNA here is from genome assembly GCA_013389865.1 of Piaya cayana. Taxonomy (NCBI): domain Eukaryota; kingdom Metazoa; phylum Chordata; class Aves; order Cuculiformes; family Coccyzidae; genus Piaya; species Piaya cayana. Next base: position 104,379 of record WAAB01012441.1, read on the forward strand.
GATCTCAAGAACAAAAAAATCAGAAATTCTATTGTTTACTTTCCTTTAATGTTGTGACTAACAGTATGTCCAAAGTACCAGCTTAATTTCTACAAAAGGATTTTGCACATTTTGTTTTATGGTTTGAAACAGATTTTTAGCATAAGAAGATTTCCTTGTTCAGCCAATGTCATAAAAGCCCTGAACAGTTCACAAGTTTCATGCTTCCTGACTTCTAATGTGTCTAATTATGAGATCTGATATATCTAATCACCAAGGGTTCGACGTGCTGCTTTAGTTGCTCGAGATGCTCTAATATGTTCTTCTTTGTGATGATCCCCAAGACAATCCTGAAACAGATCATGTTATGCTAATAACTGTGTGTGAAATCAAATTAAAAAAAAGTTCTAATCATAATGAAAAAGGATTAGAGAGAGCAAAACCAGAGAAAAAAAAATGGTTGCAGGACAGCTAATGAGATAAATAAATGAAAAATGATTTGAAAATTGGTACCCTTTCCCAGACATTGCCTTTTTTCTGCCAAAATGCTGAACACAATTGCACCTTCAGCCACCCCAGAGAAGTATGCTTCTCATATCAAGTACACGTCAGGGAAGCATACTTCATCTCTTCTCCCCACATTCAGGTTTTAGAGACACTGAGACTAAAGTCTGATTTATTTCCCTTGTTTAACAGTTATTTCTCCTCACACATACAATTATTCATATTTTAACAAGGCACAGTAGATGAACAAACTGTAAAGTCATAGCAATTGAGGCTTGAAACTGCACTGTAGAGCAGGGTTATATGGTGTCTCTAGAAACAGATAAATTCAGACAAATTTATCATTTGTGACAGTACAAATCAAGAACAACTCCCTGGAATGGATATTCTGGTACAAATTAGGAAAAGCAAGCCTCAGTCTTCATACACCTCTATGTTTTTCAACAGTACCAATTTCTGCACAATTCCTACTCCAATTTGGATTGGAACCAATAAACTGATGTGTTTCTTTATGTAGGTACATTCAATGTGCAGGAAATTTGCCAAAATATAGATTAGTCTTTGATGTCCACATGGCTATATGCCTTGGCTAAATACCTCTAGTACTAGTATTTACCAGCCCATCTTGTTGTAACAGACAGTGCGCTCATGGAGTATCGCAATTTGTAAACTGAAGTAAGACAACAAATATGAATGCCTGAAAACAGTAAATTATCAAAGTCATTCATACCTGCTTCTACTTTACCATAAAATAGTTAAAAATATACAGCACAGTTTGACACATTTTGCAGAGTTAAGCTTTCTTTAGTGTATTTTAACATCAGTGTCAAAGTCTGAGCACTCAACTGCAACAGAAACTAAGAAAAAAAAATCATCATAGTAAATATTCTTCATTAAAGCTTTATCAATTCAAATTTCCTTCCCCAAAACAAGAATAATCACATGCCTGCACTGACTTCTAAGTGTCAGACCATGATGGCCTTTCCCCATCAGAGAAAGGCTTTTAAAGTCATTTCTGCTTCTGAAAACATCTACTTGCCATCTCACACAGGGATGCATTGAAGAAAAAAAGCAGAACATTTAGAATAAATGTGTTTTAAAATAAATCTGGAAAAAATAAGCTTGGAAACCAATGTAATATTTAAATATTTGCCACTTATAACAGCAGTCCTTTTGTGCACAGCAAAACTAAGGAAGTCCCACCCATATTTCATGTTTCCTGGGTTTTGAACCACCAACATTTATCCTAAATAATGTGGATTAGCAGACAATGTTTCACTTAACAAGTGCCTTAAAAGACATGCTAAAAGGAAGCAAGATAACATGGTAGGAGCTGCAATGTTGTGTGTCAGTTATTTAACACAAGAGATAACAGGGAAGCAGAATGTTAAAGAAACAGCTACACAGAAAAAGATTATGTAAAAAAGGAGCAGTTTAGATAAACAGCAATTATAATTAACATTTATGTTACCATGCCAAGGGCTCATTTCTTTAATCATTAATCACATGACAAGTCCCTACAGTCTCATTTACAACCATTCTAAATGTTAAAATTACTTTCTTGAGATATTTTCAAGCACAGAAACAAAGGTTGCAGATTGAAGTTCCAGAACCTAGTAGTAGATATTTAGTTGTTAGTATTCCAAAAACAAAAGCTTGGTGGTAATCACCATCCCTATACTCCAGGAGAGGAGATACTGACTGGATCATTTGCTCCCTTACTTTTTATGAACTCAGGTATTTGTAGATGTTCAACAGCTGATACATTACACATTGCCTGAACATAGGTAAGAACGAGGAAATAAAGGCCTTAGACCATGCACCACACAATGCTAAACTTCTGCAAAACAAGTTGTGTCTCCTCCACATACAACCTGCACACACAAAACTTGCTGAATGAGAGCAGATTTTTAAAAGAACATCTTAAAATGACTCTAATCACCTCCCAGCTCACACAAAATACCAAGGGAGGAATAAGAATTTCAGAGAGGTGTCACAGCACAGCACCTTCTTAATGAACACTTAGGGTCCTTGCCTGCAGTACTGAGCTTACAGGTTCAAATACCATGATCCCGGAATCTATCCTGGTTCAAATACTCCCATCATGCAAGTGAAAATTACTGTATCTAACAAAACAAACAGCATTACTGCCACTTTACTCACCCATTGTGTGTTACAAGGCACTGCCTCAGACCCAGCTTCCGGAAAATATCCACCACTATTTCCATTGGTGTGTGGTCTGTCACGGTGAAAGGGCTCATATCAAGAATACTTCTAAGCTTCAGTGGTCGAGGGCTTTCTGCTGGAAGCGATGGGGTGTGCTGGGCAAAACAGACCCTGGAACTGCCAACAATCCCTTCCTGCTTCTTTCTAGCACTTTCTTTAAGAAAAAGAGAAGGGGAACACAGCAGAAGAGGAAGAATTTACATTCTTGGAGTAGTAATTTAGTGCAGACAGATTAATCAACAATAGCAGACTCTACTGTTACTCTCTAGATGCTGATATTCTGACGTGTGCTCTTTTGATGTGTTTACATAGCCACTGCCTTATCCCTGTTTGTGAAGAAATCACAGAAGCCAGCTACCATTCAGCTTTAGCTATTCTTTGGCTACCACCTTTCTCACCCCAATAAATAACTTTTTATAATAAAGACTTAAAAACTAACATGCAGGAAACACATACATGGCTGCTAAGGCACTGTCAAAGGTAAAGCCAATCTCAACTGACAGTTCCTCTGTCATGATTCCAGTGGCTGTAATTATTATTGATTTGAAACCAAAGAACTAATTTCTCAACACTCTGAAAACCCTGTCTTCTTGTTTATAAGAATTTAGCTCTAAGTGAACCAGATCATCTTCCTTTTCGTGTCTTTACTACTTTGGTGACATCACCATCCCTCCCTGTACCCTGAACTACTTCACACAATGACACTCTTAAGGCAGGCAAAATCCAAGACTGAGCAGCTGGCACTGTATAAACTTCAGTAGCCGATATGAGAATTACCTGTAAAAGTGAAAACATTAGAACAATGTTCTGCTAATCTCTGTTTAGTCCTACGTAAATGTGAACTTAAAACACTTAGATGTTTATAATATTTTCCACGTTTTGGACATGCTACATAGTGTAATCCCATAGTGTACACAGTAGTAAGATCACTGGCTGAAGTTTTTTACCTAAGTAAACAGCATTGTGTTCTCAAAACGTTCTTTTTTAAAAGTTTCAGGAGATTTTTGTGTCTCTTTCTCAAGTGTCTTGGTCAGAGAGACACTCATCAAGGTACAGTCATATGAATTATGGGAAAAAAAGTTGTTTAAAATGCAACTTCCATCACTGATTTCATGCACCAAATGTTACAGGTTTGTAACATTTGCTTACATAACAATGTTTTTTTTTCCTTTGCTTATTACAGTACACCCAAAACAATTTTTCTTGCCAGGGCACCAAGCACAGTCACAAATATCGCAAATATAAAAACAGAAATCCAATTCATATTTCACTTGCCTCTCCATAATACAATCTTAGGTGCTACAACAACACTAAACATACTGCCCAAGAGAGGTATGATATACATTGAAATTTAAAAATTACTTGGACAGTAATTCTCAGTCTCCTGCTGTTATTTTATTAAAATGAGAATTACTCAGTTTTGAAGAAGAATGTTAATGCAGCACCACTTGAGGAAAAGATACTAGCAAAAGCCTCAAAAAACCCCCACCAGACTAGTTGACATTTTGCCCTGCTTCAGTATGACAAGTCTAGTTTCTGTGACAGAGAGATAAACGTTTTTTCCATTTCAGAGCCTGCTACTGAAGGTAACTGTATACTTCAACAAACGAACAGATAACTTGTGCAAGGTATGTGAACCTGAAGTCTAGAAAACAGAGAGTAAATCCTGTTTTAAGCTACAGAATCATTTAAATTGGCATATATAATTATGCAATGTTGGAAGATAATTACCTATTGCAATAGTTAAATCTCTTCTTAGAGCAAAGCCCACTAGTCTCTGCGATTCTTTTGACATAATAACAGGAAAACCATTATAGCTGGTTTCATTGATCAAGTTTTCTATGTCTTCAACTGTCATATTATCCTGAGTCAGAACTGCTAGAGGTGGATCACTTCTTCGAGGTCTCATAACATCAGCAGCCAGTGTTGTGTGAGTAAATTCTTCCTTTGCATCCAAGAAAGGATATCCATTCAGTCGGATGTGTGCCTCATAGATGCCTTCCCTTCCAAAGGCATCTCCTACCCACTTACTGGTCATAACTGCAGCCATTAGAGGCACAATATATTCCAGCCCTCCTGTTAGCTCAAAGACAATAACTACCAGGGACACGGTCATCCTTGTCACACCACCTGCAAGAAAAATGGTAACCAGTAATGTTCCACTGTTAGATAACACTGAATTTAGAATTTTCTGCCTTTCCATTGGAACTACAAACATAGCTTTGCCATCAAAGGTCATTTGACAAAGATAATTCCATATAATACACAAAAGCAGACAGGAAAAAATGGACATAAAACTTTTAGAAGTAAAAGTGAGCTTCAGGGAAAATTCTTAAAAAGTCAGGGAGAAGTCAGGGAGAAGTCAGGGAGTAAAGGGATTTGAAAAATATGTGCAGCTCTTTCACATAAACTAAGAATATCTTTCTCCATGGCACACCTAGGTTAAAAATACTAAAAAACGAAAGGAAGTCAAGCAAGGTAGGAAGTTGGAAAAAGAATGAAACTAATGCAGGGAAGTCACAACTAGCAATTCAACAGCTATGCTGTCCAGGGGATTAGGAACTTAATACTGCTGCTGATTCATAAAAGCTAAAGAGAATTCTGAGCTGATGAAATCTCTTTTTTTGGACAAGGGGAGAAGAGAGGGATTATATTTCTCTTCAGTTAGTATTCGAGATGTTTTTTCTGCCAAGGGTTCTGATGTTTCATCTTCATTCAATAAAAGAATACAACCTTCCTTTCAACGCATTCCGAAGTAATTCAAGTTGATCTATTAGAACACAAAATAACCTCTCCAAAAACTGAACACATACCACTAGTTTATTTGGTCACTTAAATGCACTGTTCCTTAAGGAGGAGGTCTACCTTTTTTTCAGAATCAGTACTAATAGCTTTTAAGTTTCATTTCTAAATGCAATGAAGTTATAAGCTAGGACAAGACAAGATCTTCAAAAAACCTCTTGTAGTACAGGTGTCCAACTTGAGCCTTCTCCAGTGAAACTGATTTTCAACAGTTTGTAAACCAGGCTTGTTAAAATTGTATCAAGCTGCACTCCCTTAATCATGAGACATTTCTGAAAGTTTTGTTTGATTTATGAGTTTCAAGATCATTTTTTGCTATTCACGTAGATGTGGTAGGTGATCATGTCACCTCCTTGTAGTAATTTCAATAGTACCTGACTCTGCAAATCCTCTACTTCATACATTTCAAGAAACTGATTTTTCTGACTGATGTAGTAATGACATCTCTTGATACCAAAAAGAGAAAGCAAACGCTACTATTTAAACTCTATTTCTCATCAATTTAAATTTCACATATTCTTGCTCAGATCACAATGATCTGACATTCTTGTGTAGAGATACAAACATACTATTCTGAAGAGAGAGAAGCCTAAATAAAACACTGTTCCAAAACTGCAAACGTTTAGAACTCCCTTCATTTTTAATCATGACCTTGGGAACATACAAGAAAATCAGATACTTAATTTATTTTGTAATATTTTAGTTACCTAAGCATGCAGCAGCACCAACCATGGCATAAAGACCAGGTGTAATACAGTCAGCTCCAACTTCACACCACTCCTTGAAAATGAACCAGTCATGATGGTAGTAAGCCAGCTGCTCCACTGCAATTCCTACAATCCTCCCTGCTATTGCTCCAATTGCCATACTAGGTATGAACAACCCAGATGGAACCTGAAACAAAAAACAAAGAACAGTTATCATGCTGATGGGAACATATCTTTTCGCCAGAAGAGACACAAATGCTCAAACTGGCATGTTAAAAACCATGTAAACTGTCACAGCAACGTTAGCAAAACTTAACACAATGCTATTCATATGTCTGATCAACCTGGTTAGCTGAATCAATTTTACATGCACGTTTGTTTGTATTTTTACTGTATTTAAGAGCAAAGCTATGACCAATACAGGACCACAAACCAGACTCTCAGTGCCAACAGCAGAATTCTTACCATGTGTGTCCAATCTGAGCTATGCTTCTAGTACTGAAAAGTCCTCCTTACTATTTCCATTACTTCTTGTTCCTTTGGGTCAACATTCACTTACTAAACATGCTTTGCACATGGGGCTGATTCCCCACACTGCTCTCTAACACCGCTGTAAATCAGATGGCCAATTAACAGGTGATTTTTAAAATAAGCTTTGCTTACTATACTGCAGTTTCCCACACAAAGTTGTGCATACAGAATGCTAAACACAGCAAAAAGGCAGGACAATGCCCATTGCGAAAAATCACATAACCTACAATTGTAAAAAAAAAAGTTCCTACTGAAACTTTATTTATTTAAACTGTTTTTTCTTGCCACACAGCCTTGTCATACCAACACGGCTTAGCAAAATACTATTGCAAAGCTTGCTTTTATCAGCAGTTTCATAAGGAGTGCGGGTTCATCCGAGAAACTGTTGTGTAGCTTTTCTCCTGCTCAGGAAGCTAATGTCTAAATATCTTGTTATACTGGAAATGCCTGCTGCTTTTCCTCATAGCAGCTGTTAGTATCAAAATATTTCTCACCATGACTGAGGCACAGATCTGACTACAGGTAAGTAGTAGAAGTTTTACTTTTTGCCTAAATGCACCTACACCTATGTTGTGAAATTAAGTTAATTTAAAATTTGCAATCCTGCTGTAACAGGACACAATTTTTCTCCCCTCACTGTTCAGCTGTGAAATTTCAGTATTGTGTAATTCCAGCCAACAGCTTTTAGCATAGAAACCAATAGCTGATGCAGAACTCGTATTTCTGAATCTATCTGCATCATCATCATTCCCAATATTTATGGTTACAAAAATGATGGTTTAGAATCGTTTGGTAGGAAAAGGCCTTTGAGATCATCGAGTCCAACCATACCTGTCCACTAGTAAACAATATCTCTGATCACCTCATCTGCCCATGTTTTAAATGCCTCCAGGGACAGCAACTCCACCACCTCCCTGAGGAGCCTCTGCCGGCATCCAATAAACCCTTTCAGTGAAGAAATTTTTCCCTAATTTCTAACAGCAAACCAAGGACAAACACACATAGCCAAGTTTGTGTTTGAAAGCTAGTTTCTAAAGGAAAGGGATTAATAATCCATCATTCCCATCCTGAACTACCACTACTACCTAAAATTCCAGTGTTAACAGAAGTAACTATTCAATGCTATTATTTTAGCATACTATACAAATGTACATTTAAATCACCACTGTTATTTCACACAATGAATTGCATGTCTAAATCTCTTTCTAACTGTTAGAATCCAATTTCTTCTTGAGTTATTTCTTGGTGAACAGTTCAATAGCACCCTGCAAAAAACAACATTTCAGACATAGAAGTAACTAAATAAGTCTTTGAAACTGCCTGAAATTGTAGTCTGCTACAGCAGCATGCCGCAGAAACTCAGTCTCCCCATGGAGATTACATCCAAATTGTTCCTTGCCCTTTGCTGACATTATTTTTTAAATGCATCTAGCTCCTTCTTTTCTTTCCATCACATGTGGAAAACAGTTACTAGTGCAAATGATTTTACAGCTGAATTTGTTTGCATAAGCCTCTGAATCACAAGTCACAAAGTGAAGACAAACCTTCACTGAGAAGGAACAAGGTAAAAAATGTAGGTTCTTGTCTCAGCTTTCTTCTCCAGTGCATGCCAGCCTAGCTCAAGTTATGGTACAGAGAAGATTTATTTTGTGGCACATGCACTGTCTTTGAAAGAAGAAAGGAATCAGGATATGGTACCTCTTTGGTAGCACAGCTGTGTATCAGTCAGGTTCTGAGGTAAAACTGTAACCCCACCCCAAGTGCTGATCCCCAGCATTTAGACATATAACGAGTCTACTCATAATAAGCAGTACAGTATACAATGAAAAGCCTGAAAGGGGAAAAAAAACCCAAAACACAGCACAACATATGCCCCAAAACCTAACCCTCAAAAAAATGAACAAACCCAATCAGTGCTTGATCAGCTGTCTGGTGATTCAGGTTCATGGTGCTAATAGCAGCAGGATCACTGTGTCCCACAGACAGCAGCTAAGCTGCTTGCTTACCTCACAGGAAATCAGTTCCTATGGGAGATACCTGTGTGTTTTCACAGGGCTACAGCTCCAGGAGCAGACCTGGAGAGCGCAGAGGATACTTAACAATGACTTAAATGGCAAAGTTGGTGTTTGTTTGTTGTTTTTTTTTAAAAAAAAAACAAAACAGAATTTTCTCCTCCTTTCACAGAAAGAGAGCTTAAAATGCAAATAAACATAATACTAAAGTGACATCCACTTCTCCAGATACTGACATGCTAACCAGCCATATGCTTTTAAGAAGCATATGTAGCACAGTCCCATCAATGACAGAAGAATGACTCCCTGTGTATTGGTAAAGTGGTAAATATATCCTTAGAACTTCACAAAACTACTTCCACCAAATTGCAGATACTGAAGTTATGAGAAAATGAACCAAACCCAAATGATATGTAAGCTTTACACTCCTGTGATCTAGTGAATTCTAATACACAGTGTGATCCGATGGTGACAGTCCCACAAGGAAGAGCTAGATGCACATGAATATGAATTGTGAGATATGTTAAAGTGCTTAGAAGGTCAGACCCCTAGATACAAAGCAAAACACAGTAAGTGAACAGATTGGAGTGATCATGTTATAGAATAATGTCTGAAACTGTGACCTATGGAAGACTAGCATTTAAAATATACACAACGGATTTCTCTTACCCCTCAACCAATATATAGAAAATAACTTCAAATAACAGACTACAACATCTTCTAAAATATCAATACATGAGAAACACAACACGATATTGTTCTATAAATTACAGAATGACAGAATGGTTGAGGTCGGACATGACCACTCTGAATTGTCCAGTGCAACACCTCTGCTCAAGCAGGGTCAACTACAGCAGGCTGACCAGGATTGCATCCAGTCAGGCTTTGAGAATCTCCAAGGACAGATCCTCCACACATTCTATGAACAAACTATTCCAGTTCAACCACCATGAGAGTAAAGGAGTGTTTTCTTATGCACGCCATTACACAGAACAGCAATATAGACTGAAAAGTTAAAGCCAGTTTAAATATAAATCCTGTGTAGGGGACACTAGAAGAATTAGTATTAAGACAAGTTTGATAACAACGTTGCAAAAGCTATGAAGGGAGCCCGACACCACAGAAAATGACAAAGGCATGACATTACATGACCTTCAGAAAACAGCCACAGTTGAAGAAGCTGAAGAAGGCTCCAAAATAGATTTATGAAATGACCAGGAAAGACAAACACCATGCTGCTTTGTAATGGAGAAGAAATTCCCATCACAGTCACATGAACAAATTCCGCCTTCTAGTCGCAACACGCAATACTGGAAACTTCAGGAAAGAAAATCATCATCGGTTCATTTTGACAGTCTACAGTGATTACATTTATGTGATAAATGCAGAGAGTGGATTTAAAAAACCCTACAACTTGATCAAGATGTATGCTCTTTTCTTTTTCCATGTATCAGGACCAGGAAACCTAAGTGGTTATGTTTTAATTCACCTGAATGCAGCTCTTGGAAACTTTAGAATCACCCTTATAGCTTAATCAGGCCCACACAAACAGCCACGCACTAACAGTTACTGTTCCCTATTAAATTTAGCACACGTTTCTACTTAGCTGAATAAAGGGCTAGTATGACTTTAACTAAACTTAAGGAAAGACTAGCTTACTAATCCACAGTAAAAAGACCTATGAACTACACATGAGAAAACAAGAAATCTATAAACAAAGTTGCTAGCTTTCAGAAAGAAAATGAGAAAGGCAACAATTAAATAATCACAGAAGATACTGCAGACACTGCATTCACACTTACCTTGATACCAAAGGTGAAGACTGTCATGATTATTTTAAATATGAGTGCTAAACACAGCTGCCATATAGCTGAATAGACTCCGGTGCCTGCTGGACGGTCAGGGATATCATCTACTATTTTGCTTGCATTCATATCATTTCTGTAGTCACAGAGGGAGGAGGATTCTAATGGGCCACAGTCTGTGAAGAGCTCTTTAATAAGCTCACTGGTGTTCAGCCTTGTATATGGATTAGGAAATGCAACGACAGCTGTTATTGCTGCAACAATAATAACCTCCAGGACGGGATACTTCCCAAATTTCGTAGATTTGCGTCGACGACACCATGCAATGTTTGCTCGGATGAAAAAGGCTCCCCAGAGCCCACCAAATACTCCCAGGAGGATAAAAGGAAGAAGTTCAAAAAGGTACCAAGGAGTGTGATATTCCACATAAAAAAGAACTAGGCGGCTATTACCAAAAGGATTGATGGACCTTAAAACAAACGCAGCTACTAAAGCAGCAAAAAATGATCTCCATAAAGTTTTCAGTGGGAAATAGTAACTGACCTGCAAAGGTAATAATGACAATTATTACTGATTCAATAAAAAACCACCAGAAAGACTTTTATGCATGTGTACTGCTGCTCACATGGCATACGCTAAAAAAAGTACTCTTACATTATCAGCATTATTCTTATAACTCTGGAGAACTGGTGCTCCAGCACCTACATTTTTATAAAGCTCTACAACAATTTATACTTTTATAAGTTTTAAAGGCAATACTGAAGTAGTATTGAAACCACTGCTGGTTTAAGATTATTAGGAAACAATGCATGGCAATTTATGTTTAAAAGTGCCTCTTTTTATAAGTATCTCTTTCTAGCATTCATAAAAACCAGACAGTGTACTAGCTGCTCTCCAATACTGTTTCATCTCCATTCAACCTACATTGAAAGGTTTCTAGCAGATGTGTTATTTTTATAAAGTATGATTTAAACATGAAAAAAAAAATTCCTCAAAACAGAGCATGCAATTTCATACTTAAGTCCCACACAGCCCGATTTGAATGTCAAGAGTTTTCTTCTGAGCTGTTTTGGATTTTTTTTGTGAACAAAAGATTTCCTCAAATTCCCCTACTGACAGAGCAAAACTACACACGAAAGAATATTCTGCTTCCTCTTTTCAATTTAGAGATTTTTAGTTTGTTTTTTTTTTCCTTAAATAAAGTTAATGATCTAAATAACATTCATATGTATTTTGAAAACAACTAATAAAAACTAATTTCATATGAAACATTTATTGGAGAAAAGAGTCTGGTTTTATTAGAGGTCAGCAGTTTTACAGCATATTTGCCTTTTTAATAATTAATGTATTTGATTGTATTTACTGTCTGAAACTTTAAGAGAAGTAATGTTTAAAAACATATTTCACGAAACTGTCAAATAGGTTTCTAAATCCTCTTAAAAAAAAAAAAAGCAGCCTTATTTGTTTCTTTAGAATACACTCCTCGAGTGAAAAATAACTCTATCAGTAAGTAAACTGTAATTATTAGCTGACTCAGCCCTTCTCCAGAAAAACATAACTGAGAATAAAGCAAAGCTGACATTCATCCAAAGAAAAGAAAAAAATATATTTGGGAGCTTGCCAGTAGGAGGACTCTTCACGTTGAAATACGGGTTCAAAAATAATTTGTTCTCCAGAAAGACTCAGCATCTTAAAGGAGTCTGAGACTATTCATGCTGAAAAGGAATTTTTATAATATCTGTCCTTCAGTGCCACCTCTTGACATACCTCCTCCAGACTGAAAAGGACTCCACCAATTGGGGCACCAAAGGCTACAGATACTCCTGCTGCTGAGGCAGCTGACAACACCTGGGAAAAAAGCAGCGGTGAGGGAGTTTATTTGCAGTCTGTGATACACTTGAAATATGAACAGAATCTCATTACAGTTACCAGTTTCTTCTATGTTTCTATCAAGGGCACACAAACTTGCTAACATCAAAGCATCAAGTAAGTGTATAGGAATGCCCATAAGGCATGGCCAGTGGCCACAGCAGTCACTGGCCAGGTACTAGCCATGCCAAAGCTAAGGATGCTGCTCAAAGCCTCCCCTCAGCAAAGCATCAAAAGGAATCTCTGCTGCAGTACAGAACTGCTGGTATAATTTTCAAGAAACTATAGTTAGCTTTCTGTGCTAGATATGTGTGGAGAAGTCTGTCAATTCACAAAATACAATTCAGGGGACACAGATCAATGACAGACTACATCACTTTTATATCAGTCCTGGAAACTCGTGCTCAGTAATCTTCAAGCAAAAACTTGCCAAAAGACCTGAGGTAAATTGACATTAAGGGAGACATTAAAAGGAACTGAAGTAGCAGCTCATCCTACAGCATCATCGATTAATTACGTTCCTATTTGACAATGCCTGAAGTGTGTGCAACTTATAACAATACTGGGCAAATTCCTTGCAAGAACACTGGCCCCTAAGTAGTAGCCCCTGTGCCCTTGTGCAAGAATACACAGAGAAACTGAAAGAATCATTACATTAGTCTGAGTTAGTTAACACAGGTAAGTTAAATTATTTAAGAATATACAGCTTTGAAATAGGAAGTAAATCAAAACTTCCCATGTTCTGAAGTCCCCTAGAAGCAGAAGTTGAGCCTGAGATCTGAGGCACAGCTGGAGTGACACCCTTTTTTATTTCACAATATGAAAAATTTATTGAATTAACAAGAATCTTGCTACTCTCAATCAGTATACTCGCTTTCATTACCATGGTGCTCTCTATTGGGTTCACATGACAAGGTTTTGGTAGCAGGGGGCTTGCAGGGGAGGCTTCTGTGACAAGACATCACAGGCTACGATCATATCAAGTAGTTATTTCCAGATGGCTCCAAAGCTGAGCCCATCAGTGATGCTGGAGGTGCTTCTGTATTAGATACTTAACAAATGGTAAAAAGCACTGCACAGCAGGACCTTTTTATTTCTCATTATCCTACTCTGTTATGAATTGGCAATAAAGTAATCTTCCTAGGGTCTAGTCTGTTTTTCACCTGTGATGGCAACTGATCTTCCTGTCTTTATCTTGACCTATGACCTTTTTATCTTATTTTCTCCTGCTGCCTTGCTGAGAAAGGGGTGAGAAAGCAGCCTGGTGGGCACCAAGGCTAACCCATCAGACTCTTAATAAAAACAAACTGAAATAGAGCAAAAACATTGTTGTCACCAACCATTTTCAAGGAATACCTCTTTTTTTGGTTCAGAAGCCTTGTTGCCCTTCACAACTGAAAACACTCATTAATTTAAAAAATGTAAGGCCAAGAACAGAAAGAATTTAAGTAAAAATCAAATGGCCTCTGAGGTGGGAGAAATGCAAACTTATTCTGGCACGGAAACTATTTACCTTGGAAAATGCTAAGGATAATACACTGTTCTTAACACAATAAATAACATTGATAATTCAAGCCTAAACAGTCTGAGAAAAAAAAAAAAGATCTTTTAAATATATTGTTGTAAATGCACAGATATTCAACACATACTAGAAATGCTTTTGCAAGGACTTACCTCCCTTTTTTTAGCTTCATTTGTACTGTACTTTGGGAAGAGGTAGGAAAAAATATTCCCACAGCAGCAGGCAACATGTACCAAGGGACCTTCTTTCCCTAAACTCAAACCTGATGCGACAGCCAAGACTAAAGTAATTGTTTTTATCATCAAAGTCCATTTTCCCAAGTAACCCCTGATGATAAACCCACTCAAAATAGTTTTTATCTGGAAGAAAAAAATAATATAAGTTATTGTATTCACCTTTTTCAGAAAGTAATTACTTTTACCATTTTAGATGTATAACTAAAAAAACCAGCCTTTTCAAATGATTAACTTCATCACATTTTAAAACATCTTTTATTCAGATTGCTACACTGAGTCTATCTGGTTGCTAGAGGCTTTCCATTTGCAACCTGCTCTTCAACACTGGACAACAACATACATCATCAACTACATTTAGCAGAAAATCTACAGCAGCTTCTAAGACTGCATTCATTGGTTTAGAATGTGAATTATCATGTGAAAGTCCGAAAACTCCCACGGGAAATATAAATCTGCAAGAACTATCCTCAAGGTCATCTACAGCAGCAATACTACACTTGGACCAATTCTACCTCCCTCTGTTTTTTCCTTATATTCTGTCTCTACATAAAAATTCAACAGTAGATTCCTTAACAAAAAGATAAAAGACCAACCTTTTTGCACTAGAAAACATTCGCCACTTGCCTAAGGTATTAATTTCTGTAGCAGAATCATATTATTAGCCTGAAAACAATGCTCATACGTATGAAATAATACAGTTATCATAGGAAAGGACAACACATCTATAAATAGCTGGGCAGCTGTGTCTAGAAGGTAAAGGTTAGCTAAATTTGGAAACCAATTTAGGATGAAGTCTCTTCTGGAGCAACAACACAGAACTACTCCAGGCTTATTCAGAGGCAGGACTTGTTCTTCAACTTCAGTACAGTACACGTGCGTAAGAAATATTTGCAGAGTGACTGGAGAAGCGAGACTTTGACTTTTGTTTTTGTCCCTCCCGCTCTATGTACAGTAGTAATTGTAAAAGGAATGAGATTTGAGAATACTAAACATCTTCGTGGTCATTGTCTGATATTTTGTGCTTAGTTAAGGTGATTAAAGCCAATGCAACAAACGATCAATTGCTCTGTCAAAGGACACGTTCTACCAAGGAACCACTTCTCTCTTGTCACCATAGGGAGGGTGAGGATTGGGAGGAGCTTTGGAAATCATGTTTCAGAAGTTTATTCTCTTAAGCTAAATGTTTTTTTAAAAAGTAGTCCAGCCTGAAGCACATATCAAAATCTAAAATATCAGAAGAGTCTCTGAAATTTGGGCTATTTTTCTCAGCAACCATTAGCACAATTACATTATTTCAGTTTGAATATTTCTATTACTGTATTCCATCAAAGTCACGGGACGCTGCTTCTTGCCTTCCCCCTGATCCTGCAAGGTAGTGGGAATCTTAACACTAATATGAAATATCTGTAATGTAAACATAAGTTAGACCTCACCTCAGGTATCCCCGAGCCACAGGCATAAGGAGCAAATACCTTCACCAGAGAAACTGCTAAGAAGGCAAAGCTCAAGGCCCAGAAAATGTACATTATGTAATTCATTATGTAGGAACCAGGACCCTAAAAGCAAAAACAAAACCCCCAAAAATGTCAGAATATAAATTTGACATAGGAGAAACACCATTACTTATAATAACCCAGAACTCTTGTTTCAAGTACGTTTATGTACACATTTTGAGGGATAGCAATTATTACCAATTAAGAGAGGAGTTTGTTTGAAAGGTATAGTTATGATATCTGCACATCAGAAAACACTGAGTTACACAATGCAGCGTTTCAATAATTCATCCTAATAATAAACATAGTACATGTATTTTTTTAATATCAGCTGCTAAAATCTACTGAATACTGAGTAAATCTTCTAAACTTAAAAAAATGTGGGGAAAAAAAACCCAACTAATCTGTTCTTAGTTACTGGAGAACATATATTTAATTTTTATCTTACCCGTATTTACAATAAAGAATAGAAATTCTTGTCTTATTAACAGTGCTATACTCTCCTAACTGCCTCACACCTGCAGCACTTGAAGCCCCCTTCAGTGCATGATATGCACTTTTATTGCACCATAACCAATTAATTAAATGCTGAAAAAAGGAGCAGAGAGTACAACCCTAATCCATGTTTAGTACCCTAACCTTAAGATCCTTATTTTCTTTCCATATTCAGTTGAGCTGTTGAGCCAAACCATCAAAGAATGGGTATATACTTACTTCTGCTTGTCCAATTATTAGTTCTGCCCATGTCTTCCACTGTGGACATTTATCTCTTTCTTCAAAAGTAGTTTCATTTGAACCCCAACAACACTGTTCATGGTTAAACCACAAAGCACTAAGGCAAATGCCTTCCTTTAAGTCAGTCATCCAGTCAGCAGCAATGTCAATTAACCCTGCCAATGCCCCTGTTGTAGAAACAGTTCTGTATTAATACTACGGTAAATAAGAATAACACACACAGCTAAAATGAATAAATGTGCTGGTATTAATTGATGTAAATTGAAACTAGTGAAAAACTAAAGAAAGAGACATTTAATATATTACTGATTTAGAGGAACAGATCCTACTTGCAATATAGTAAGATTAGTATCTGCTGAAGGATATAGCACCTTGTATATTTCCAAACTTAAATACACCTTTTCCTTTGTTTTCCCTATGCCACAGTTCTCCGACAGTCCACTGAAACTAAGGAGTTAAAAATCAAAAGCAGACTGATACATCTTTGTGATGAAAAATGTAATAGACTTTCTGACAAAACTACCTTGCTAAGCCTCGGGGAATTCCTGAACTATTCCACTATTTTTTTTACAGAACAGCGTATTTGGAGAAAATAATTCTTACCTTGCCAACAACAGTTTTAGAATAACATAAATAAAATATCAAGTAAACCCTGATGACATTCAGGTGTACAAAACGACTTCATTTTGTAATGTGGTGAGCATGTAGCATTTCTACTGCAGGCAACAAACTATAGATACTGAGCAGTTAATAAACTCAAAGCTCAAGAGCGATTGCGTTGCAGTAACTACATGTAGAAAACTTCCTGAAGAGTCCTCAAAAAATAGACATTACTTAGGAAATGCCTTCAAAGGATTAAACCAATAATTTTTAAAACGCATTCATTTTACAAAAGTAAAAAGTTTTTCATGGTGGCTGCATATTGAAAAGCTACTTTTAAAGTCAGTATTTTTGGCAACATGTACAACCTTTAATTAATTGTAATTTACTATTTTTAAGGTATTAATCACTACTAGAAATAAATGTCTGGGAACAGCACAATTTCCTTGTGTAAGCTGGCAGCAGAGAACTACCTCCAACTTACTAATTTACACTTATTGATCTTGACAGACCCTCTGTTTCAGATCGTGGGCCAACCAAAGTCAAAGGCAGTATTTTAGTAGAACAAAAATTTCAACCAAATTTCTTAAAATACATAAACAGAAGATCACCTCATAATTAAAATCAAGGTTATATCATTTAAGATTCACTAGACACATACAACAGAAAGTAACCAAAACTGAAAAAACTAAAAATGTTAACTGATGGAATTAGCTTGCTCTGTTGCTCAGAAACATAGCAAAAGCAGTTGTAAAGTACATCGCAGCCTAGGAGTGGAAATACAACACTGCATGTTCTCACCCAAATTACCACAGCTAATTTCCAGTAATTATACACTCCCAGTTTGTACACCCAGAGGTAAATAAACATGCTACAAACTCTGCATACATATTAGTTTATGTGTGATCTGTGAAAGTGCCTACGTATATATCTAAGTAGTAATTATACATTTACCGTGCCTTTTCAGTAGGCATAGCCATGGTCTGCAAATAATCCTATTTTCCTAGTATGTAACCCAAGATATCTATTTGAAATACTTTTTTTTTGCAAGAATGGGGCACAAAGTTTGTGACTTCTCACTCCTGCACACTTTGGTCACTCCAAACTGTGCCAACAGAAGGCAGCACCACATGACAGTGAAGCCACAAGCTATCAATATGATTTTAGCAGTAAAATCCATCCTAAAACATATTAAAAAGAACAGACAGAATTGAAGCAGAGGCCAACAATCTCCACCTGCTAATATCTGTTGTTGGCAATCTCTAGAAAGGAATGACATAAACATATCACTAGACTCTGCTCACGTATAAACTGGCTTTAAAGGAAAGAATGTTTACCAAAACCACACATATAACAGGGCTACTTTTTGGTCCATACAGAATAATCAAATGGGTTCCTAGCAGAAGAAAATAAAATGAAACAATACCTTCAAATAACCAAAACAAATTCATAGCAGAAAAACTATCCAGAGCACTCTATTAATATACTTTCACAAGAAATCCTAATGGAAAAAAGCAAAATTTGACAGAAAGGGAGAACAATCTCAATCACAGAATTAAAAAATATTGATAGTTTAGTAGGCAGAAGTTCAATAACTCTGAGAAGCACTCACCAATTTCAGTAAGGAGTTTGTTTTCCATCTGATTTGTAAACACTGCCCTCAAAACACTAAAGCCTGTAAATCAAGATAGGCAACTTTTTTTCCTTCCCTCATGGAATTATGACAGTAGCCTAAACCAGATCTTATCCAGGTTGGTGGATAACACACAAATGAAAAGTACAGTAACTATATTTGCTGTGAAATCTGAGAAAAAGATCCTCTGTATTTTTCAATTTACCTGATGCTAAGCCAGTTAACGTGACTACTAGCCATCCTGACCATGCATCGTACAAACTTTTTGTCATCTCCCATGCTGATTCCTTCTTCTTACTGTTAATCTGCAAAGAGAAATTATTATGTATACTTGTGTGCGTTTCTGTAATAAGAACAGGAGAGAAAAAAGTTAAGTATGACACACAAAGTGCATGATGCAAGCTGCATGCAAATATACCCCCTCTATAAACTACAAGCATTTTCCTTGTATTTAGTGTTTTATACAGATAAATCAGTTTGGTTATTCAGACTAACACAGAAAAGTAAATTTGCTTAATTTCAAGAACTAAAACCCAAGAAATGCATTATTAGGATAAATGAATACTTTAGATGAAACACATCTAAAAAATGTAATTGCAAAATTATTTCTCTCCTAAATCTTAAATTGTTTTTTCTGAATCTTAAACTGTTAGTGTACTCCTAGTAAGCTATACCATAAAATTCAAATTCCTAAACTTCTCTTTCAAAGATACACATCCATCCATGTATGCATCTATGTATCTATCTATCTATCTATCTATCTATCTATCTATCTATCTTTTATCTTTAGACTAAGAACCACACAAATATAAAACTAAACCAAAGCCAGGATAACTACCCTATAATACTTCCAGGCAACTATTACTAATGACATCTAAAGTTACAGCATTGATAAATTAGTACTTCTTATTTTAGTCTTATTTACTTTACTTTGTACACTTAGCAGAAATTTGCGCATAACTTGTTTTGGAACTGAACCTTCACTATGCAGCTGGATCCTAGTCTTACAACTGTATAAGGAGGGAGAAAGTATGTGCAACAAATGGCAAAAAAAACCAACCCCAAATCAAGAAAGCACAATACTAAACAAAGAAATCTAGAAAAAATACCACCCCTAAAGCAAATAAATACATTGTATAATTTTCTCTACATTTGTAAGATTCTCAGACTTCTTTTTTATTAAAAAAGGTGTTTCCACAGCAGCATGTCTTTCAAAACCAGCATTAACTAGCACTCATTTCCTCTTCTTTCTAAAACTTTGATTACATGGCCAGACAACCTCTTATCAGGAAGGGTATATTTATAATTTACACATGAACTATCTTGTCTGATTTTTCTGGTCTCAGGCATTAAATTGAGCAACAGCTGAGAGACTTCGCCCTAGATAACCTACTCCCAGGTGTGATCTGCTCAGCAGGACTTGGTCCAGCCCAGCATTCTGTCCAATCTGTTAGTATCAACTAGATACTACCTACATATCTGCAGTGTAAAGATGGTATTGTGTTAATTACTGCTTAGATGTCAAATTATGAAGTGCAGTATTACATGAAAAACACTTCTTGCTTTTCATTGAAAGCATTCAAACAAGATACATGTTCTCAAATCCATTGTCCAAGGATCTCTTTTCCTTAAGAAAGCAGTAGGTAGCGCAATTGTGGATGTTTCGGCTATTCAAACTAGTCTAAGATTTGTGTCTTTTTTTAAGTATGTTGAAGTAAATCAGCACATACATCCCTCACTTGCTCCCAGTGACTTAAAAATGGTGTTTCCAAAGAAAGTAGAATAATGCTACAGTGTTGCATGTGAGGTAAGCTCTCCTCTGGCACCTCCATATAATTACAATTAATTTTCAACTATTAGTTTTTATCAATTGAAAATATTTTAGGAGAAAGGACATCTCCAAATCTGTTCTGGGTTTCAGGTTAATTAAGCATCCCAAAGGTTTGGCAGTTACATCCTAAACAGCATATTTACTCCTAAAATGCTATTGAACAAGCCTATTACATGAGTGACAGCTACTGACTAATACAATCTGAGTCCATTTCACAAAAGATCTCACTGCAGAGCATGCTGATAAAGATGAAAAGGCCTGAACTTCAAAGTTCTTCTAAAGAAATCAACAAAGAAGAGGAGAAAAGCAAGTTCCGTGATGGGAGAGCAGAAAGGACATTTACCATACATACTGAAACTGCTTTTTTGTTAAGCATATATACATTAAGTCTTCCAGGTATGAAATGTTCACTTTCCATAATCCAAACACAGACATGCTTGTATCAGTATAAAAGAATATACATCAGCACTCATTTTTCTGTACAAGTACCACCATAAACACTATTGTACCACTACAAATATACCTATGCTGAAAAATGGCCTTCCAAATCCTACCATGCAAAAAAGGCAGTACACTAAAAATGTCACTAGGGTGAGAGGGAACTCACCGTATTTGCATGCATTACTAGATCAAACCTTAATTCCAACACCCAACAGAAATTATTTTCCAAATATTGATATTTATCTCAAGTACCCGTCTATGCCTTTCTCTGTCTTTGCACTTCTCTCGAACCCAGTCAATGGTATGGAAGTCATCATATGTTCCTACTCCAGGAATTGGTTCGTCAAGAAGATCCAGTAAATGTGTTGAACTGTTGATACTTCCTCCGTTTGTCATTGTATAATGAGTTCCTGTGGCAGAGGAAAGGAAGGAATTAATTAATTCTGCAATAAACTACATACTTTAATGTTCATAACACTACATCATATAAAATTTCTGAACAAAGTAATTAAGACACTTCCCTTAATACATATATATTTGACCTCATTTAGGTCTCAGCGTTTCATGTCACTATTTTTCCTGTAACTAGTCTGTAGGTTAAATTTGCACATTACTGACTTCGTATTTCCATTGGCTAAGTATAAATGTACTAGTCAAACTGTTGTTTTTTGTGTGAACTCCAGAGAAGTCTCAACAGAACAAAGTGGAAAAAACAAGCAGCTTTGATGCACATTTAAGTTGAATTTTATTTCAGTTTATGAACTACATGAGAAAAATCTGACTGTAAGAAAACAAAATGAGATAATTAGAGATAACATTCACTGCACTTCCCTAAGTTGCTAGTTATTTTTAAATATACATACCACTGTTTACCAATCTCTCCTATATGTCTAAACTAAACCTAAAATACATTATCAACAGAATCATAGAACCACCAGGTTGGAAAAGACCCATCAGATCACAGACTCCAACCATTCTTATCAATCACTAAACCATATCCCTCAGCACCTCGTCCACCCGTCCCTTAAACACCTCCAGGGAAGGTGACTCAACCACCTCCCTGGGCAGCCTGTTCCAGTGCCCAATAACGCTTCCAGTGAAATTTTTTTCCTAATATCCAGCCTGAGTGCAGCTAAAAAGTAACAGAAAGCCAAGCAGATACTTTTCTTTATTTACTTATTTCTGATTTCTGGTTAGTCACAGAACAGCCCTCAGTCATGAAGCTGGAAATACTCTATAAAGAAAATAACTTCTACTAATTTGTCATGAGTGGCTACTTCCTTCATGAGCAGCTTGCATAGAATGCCCCAAAGGGTATTTCTTTCAGTGATCAGAATAAGAAGAGCAAGAGGAACACTAAGAGTTTTCCCCTTTCACAAGTTTTCAAGCTTTCAAATGTCACCAGTTCTGTAATATCTTGGCTTGAGTTCCAGAAGTATATCTGCAGAGTCCAAGAATGATTTTGTAAAGGACAGTTGCCTACACATAGCATGACCACCATTTGCCCACCCAACACAAACTGCTCCTGCGACAATAATTGCTATTAAGGGAACATTTATAATGAGGTTAGTACAGACAATAATTTAAGGAGTGATTACTCTCACTTGTTCAACTAAGAACAAAAAACTCTGGCCAACAACATAAGTTGGACCACAACAACCTCTATTCTTAAAGATGTAAGTTGAAGTTGGCCATGACTTCTATCAGTTCAGACAGGCAGTGACATTCATTGGATGGGATGGTTAGGCAGGTGCGGGGAGGGGGGTGGGTTGGATTTTCTTGTTTAAGTTTTTTTTTTAATTGAAGGGTTGGCTTCTTGAATTTCTCAATATAGGTTTCCAACTTAAAAATAAAATGGTCTTCAAAGGGCCTGTCAACTTCAAATGCTACAAATACAGGGTTCATGAGCCCCGACTCTCACCAACAACTGACAGTTAGATTTATATTCAGGAAAAAATGTGCTTTCCCCTTTAAATCTGTGAAGTCTGAGATATAGCAGAAGCAGTCTGACACCTTGCATTACGCTCAGACCCAAAGGTGTGCCTCAGCAATCTACTGCATGACACATGTCATTTATGCATGCTGTAGAACACAATATTTATTTGGACATTTTCTTAGTAGTGAAAGACAACACACAAGGAAATAATACTAAAATCCTATTAAAATGCAATCTAAAATTTTCAAGATACAGACTACTATTTATAACATATACACATTACATATTAATAAGTCTAAAATTTATACAAAGTTGTGGTTAGTTTTTTTAAATCTTAAAGTAAAAGAAGAGAATGCAAATGCAGGAGACAACTCCTCAACAATGCCAATACCATTCTCTTGTCCTGGCTTGGCTGCCATATTTCTTAATACTGTTTTTTCCCCCCAGTCTATGACATATTAAATTCTCCTCATCTATTCATCATAGTTAAGTCCTGTCAATCTCTTCTCAAAGCTGCTGCTAGTCTCTCTCACAGCAGATGTAAAGAAGCATTATCTACGCTTCCATTAATAAAAGGCTAAAACCAACAAATTAAATCAGATTTGCTAATAGAGGAGACGGTGAAACTTTGCTTAAGGATAACGGATTTTATTCTCTTGCCATTTCTAATTCTAGTAACTAGAAGGGAAGTCTAAGATACATTGTCTGGCTAGCTGAAAGGGCAAGCTGATCTTGTACAAGAGGTAGTAACAAAATTCACACTGTAATAATTACTTTAGATCTCCAAATTAAAAAAATCACAAAATCTTTTTTTTTTCATTAAATGAACCTCAATTGCAAAGCAAGGGGACGTAAATTAAATTCTGCCACAGTTTAATTATTAATCTCCTACAAAGTTACAACGTGATCAAGTAATTCCCTGAACCTTGGTGGTGAGGGTAGGATAGAAGCTTGCCTTTGCCCCAGAAGAGTTGATTTTATGTCTAGCTATATGTGAAGCAATATCNAAAAACAAGCAGCTTTGATGCACATTTAAGTTGAATTTTATTTCAGTTTATGAACTACATGAGAAAAATCTGACTGTAAGAAAACAAAATGAGATAATTAGAGATAACATTCACTGCACTTCCCTAAGTTGCTAGTTATTTTTAAATATACATACCACTGTTTACCAATCTCTCCTATATGTCTAAACTAAACCTAAAATACATTATCAATAGAATCATAGAATCAGCAGGTTGGAAAAGACCCATCAGATCACAGACTCGAACCATTCTTATCAATCACTAAACCATATCCCTCAGCACCTCGTCCACCCGTCCCTTAAACACCTCCAGGGAAGGTGAATCAACCATCTCCCTGGGCAGCCTGTTCCAGTGCCCAATAACCCTTCCAGTGAAATTTTTTTCCTAATATCCAGCCTGAGTGCAGCTAAAAAGTAACAGAAAGCCAAGCAGATACTTTTCTTTATTTACTTATTTCTGATTTCTGGTTAGTCACAGAACAGCCCTCAGTCATGAAGCTGGAAATACTCTATAAAGAAAATAACTTCTACTAATTTGTCATGAGTGGCTACTTCCTTCATGAGCAGCTTGCATAGAATGCCCCAAAGGGTATTTCTTTCAGTGATCAGAATAAGAAGAGCAAGAGGAACACTAAGAGTTTTCCCCTTTCACAAGTTTTCAAGCTTTCAAATGTCACCAGTTCTGTAATATCTTGGCTTGAGTTCCAGAAGTATATCTGCAGAGTCCAAGAATGATTTTGT
>WAAB01012441.1:136139-148416 GCA_013389865.1 Piaya cayana
GGCTGTCAACCAACACCCCCAGGTCCCTCTCCTCCTGGCAGCTCTCTAGACAGACTTCTCCCAGTCTGTAGCTCTGCATAGGGTTGTTGTGCCCCAAGTGCAGGGCTCCGGCATTTGGCCGTGTTAAACTTCATGCAATTGGACTCAGCCCAGCGGTCCAGCCTGTTTAGATCCCTTTGCAGAGCGTCCCTACCCTCCAGCAGATCAACAATTCCACCCAGCTTGGTGTCATATGCAAACTTTCAAAGGGTACACTCAATGCCTTCATCCAGATCATTGATGAAGACATTGAACAGGACTGGACGCAGCACTGAGCCCAGAAACAACCATCATTTCATTTAAATTTGTCTGTAACCACTCAAGAAGAGTCATTAAGCACTATTGTCTTTCTTGGCTAGAAGTAATTTTTAAATTTCAGCATCAGAAGCCCAGTACGCCATGCTAGAGCACTGGCAGTCACTACTGCTGATGATCAATGTCTTTGTAATCAATTAATACACTCCCCTTTGTGATTTTTCAGCCTGTCTCTTCAATTGGCTCTTCCAAACTGCATCAAAGGCATAAAAGCACAAATTGGTCTCTGCATTACAATCAAAATGCATACAAAAAAAGATAAAACTATACAGATACTAACAAAAAAAAATCAGCTGGAAAAATGTCTGATAGGTGGGAAACAGAAGGCTCAGAAAAAGATCTGAAGAACAGGGCAAGAAATAAAAATGCTTTATCCAAGTATTGAGTGATAGTCCCCTCCAATTCTCCTGCCAGAATTAAAAAAAAATCTCTAGGTTTAAAAACAACCTTTAAAAAAGTAGGAGTGAAATGATAGCTGAACAGCAGCACCTCTAAGTTAAACCAAGAATTTTGAAGACTTGCATCCACTGCAAATGCACAGGAATCTATCCGAGAAGAAGCAAACGATGAGGTTAAGTACCGCTCAACGTGTATAGCATAATCAAAAAAAGAACATAAATAGCTTTGGCTTTTTACTTTAGGTGGAAGAAATATTTCTGTTTCTGTGAATCAGCAGAAAAAAATGGCCTTATTTTTATAGATTTCTTGTAGTCTTAAATGCAGAACAGACTGAATTTACTTACATCTATATTCAATAAGGACTTCAGATACACAAGGGAAGAGTTATGGGGATTCCCCACACTACTAAACTTACAACTTAAATAGAGGAAGAACAATGCAGGAAGAAGATGAGAAAAATAAAAGGTATAAAGATACATAGAGTTTGATAGTTAGATAAAGCAAAAAAAATAATCTACCATCTAACAATGGGCCAAGGCAACAGGAGTCAGAATAATACAAATGTAAATAATTGTATTTCCATGGGCTGTTACTGCATGTATGTAAGAACTACTTACTTAAATACATTAGTCTGGATGGCAAAGACAGCATGCAACACAAATAATAATTCCCCTAATGTGAATATCCCAGTCAGGCTCAAGGAGGGCATAATCTTGGTTTGTTCATTAGCTTTACAATATCTCAGGTAATAACTCTCAAAATAATTTCCAAAACTGAGAAATACATGCCGGAGAGAGAACCTTATCAGTCACACAGCACATGTACACAGACAACCTGTAATAGAACAGTGCTTACATCTCATGGCACTTCCTGTTAATCACCAAAGTCAAATATGCTAAACTTATTATTGAAAATCCTTATCCCCTTTTTATACTAGGAACTTTAAAACAAAGTGCAGCAGAAATTCAGTGCCATAACCATATCGAGTTTCTTCAAGTAATACTTTTTTCACAAAGCACTCACTGTTAGACAACTATAAACATCCTGATCACATTTTCTGTCACAACCCAGTAATTAGTCTAGAAGTAATTTATTACTTTCCTTCTGCTACTGATAAAATTGCAAGGTCAAAATCTAGCTCTTAAGATATGTACACAACCTTCACACCCACTTACTTCAAAGGTCACACTGAGAATCTCAGTCTCTCATGGCTTTGGATCTACCTACTAATTCTTACAGAAGGCCCACAAGCAGAAATGCAGTCTAAAATACAAAAGAGTTAACTGTTAACCACTCTGTCCCACAGCCTATGACAATGGGTGAAGCTGAGGGGCATTAGGGAGTCCCAATGTTACTGTTAAGAGTACAGCCTAAGCAACAGAAGCTGCACCTGCAGGCAATAATGATTGGTGCACAACAAATTAAATTATGAGTTATATTGTATCTCGGAAAAAAAGATTAGGCTTACTAAAAATAAGTCATTAGTATATGCGGTGTGCTCTTTATGTAACTAGTATTCACATCTCCTAGCTACTGACTCAACTGCAGGTAATTAGTGGTACAGCATTTCATTAATTTTGCTTAAGGACTAAAATTTAAGATGTGCTTTTACATATATGGAACAAATAAAAGGGAAGTAACAAACGTAGTGCTTGCTAAAGCTCAACTTTTTCTACTGGTAGCCTGATCACTACACATTTACTGCTAGTGCTCAGATTTCAAATTTCTAAAGAATCGTAAAAGGAATGTTATGTAGGGAGAAAAGGCGGGGAGGGGAATCAAAGAGCATGAGCATGTCTGTGAATGGCTGGAAGACAAGCAAGATATTGGTAATTTGGAAATTTCAAAATAGCCCAGCTAGCAAAAACGATTCAAAAATAAATTCAAGGGCAATGAACTGAGCAATTCAAATATTTTATTTAAACAACATATATTCCAGCATATGGTTTATTATATAAAAAATTCTTATGAAAAAGGGTACGAGTCAGTTTTTTAAGATATATGCAATCCTAAGTAAAGACTTAAAACTCCTTTCTGAGGAGAGTAGTACTTTTAATTCTTTTAGTTACCAAATAAGTTGACTGTGTCCCTGCAGTTTTATTTCAGTGTAAGAGGGAGGATAAGGAGGTCTGGAGCAATGCATTGAGTATCACATAAAGATAAGTTTCAGGATACAGCAAGTTAAAGGAACTCCTCATAAAGAGGATTTTTTAAAAAGTATTTTTACTCACAAAAATTATGAGTAATCAACATTAGACAATAAATACAGTGAGTACACACCTATTTTAAAATCTTCCCATTTGATATTTCACAGCATATATGCACTGAAAAAAAACCCCATCTACTTAAGGGGTAGATTTTGGTAGGGTTGGTTTTGTACTTAATACAAACCAACAGGTCAGATTTTTAATAATAATACTACTTTTCATTTCATCTTACTCAATGTTTGTAAAGGCTGTTAACTAACCCTGAAAGTTCCCTAATGATTTAAACAGTCATTTCACCACTGCTGAGCTTCAGCCACTTCAGGTGAACCATTGCAGTCAATGAACCCAATGAATGCTTTGATATTACAAAGCATTTTGCATTACATGAACATCACTCTGCAGGACTGAAGAGCTGTCAAGTATGGGAACAAGGGAAAAATCCCACAGGATTTAACAATTAAGGATGTTTTCTGAAGATATCCACTCTCTCTTGACTTGTTATTACAGTGCTCTGAAATCCACATGAAAGGAAAAAGGGGCTGGAGAACAGCCAGAACAGCCTTATGAGGAGAGGCTGAGAGAGCTGGGGTTGTTTGGCCTGGAGAAGAGGAGGCTGAGAGGAGACCTCATTGCTCTCCACAGCTACCTGAGGGGAGGTTGTAGAGAGGAGGGTAATGGCCTCTCGGGGCTCCCAAGTGTCAGGGGACAGGATAAGAGGGAATGGCCTCAAGCTCCACCAGAGGAGATTTAGGCTGGACATTAGGAAAAAAATTTTCACAAAGGTGTTTAAGGCACAGGTGGATGAGGTGCTGAGGGGCATGGTTTAGTGTTTGATAGGAATGGTTGGACTCGATGATCTGGTGGGTCTTGTCCAACCTGGTTGTTCTATGATTCTATGATAATAAAGAAATTTTGAGAATTGACTCTAAATGTCAGGGTTTGTCAGTTAGCAGTTTAAGCTTTATTTTCATAGCTGAATAACAATAATAGATTACTGTGGTACTGTAAATCAGCAAGAAATACCCACAATTTTTCATGAAACTTATGGAACAAGCTTGTCTGAAGATTCAGTTTTCTTACAAGTCACATGCACTTGACAAATTAAGATTTCCAAGAGGCTACGAACTCTGAATTCTGTTCTTCGTTAAGATTTTTAAATCACCATAGCCAGGTCAAGAAGCACTGGTAACACTGGGTTTGAAATACAGTGCTAGAACACAGAAAGTACAAGCCCTAACAGAATTCAATGAAACTGTAAAAACTGACAAGTCACAACTAGGAATTCCCCTACTCTGTCCTAGCAGTGTCACTACAATGGGAACACTTAATTAAACTTTTGACTGTTTTCATTACAGTATTTGTAAACTGTATATTTAATACCAATACTCCTATGTACCAGACACCATTTTGCAGTGCAAACATCCACTTTTGCACTGTAAAAACACCTAAAATTTGGTAATCTCAGGAATATATATCTGATCACATTTCAGTGCCTAGCTATAAACTGCAGAGTTTGAAAGCATAATAGCAGGGCTGTTGTGCAGTTTTCCTCTTTAAAAGTATCAACAAATCACCACTCAGTCAGTAGATGAGGTTGGAGGAGACCACTGGAGGTCATCTGGATCCCCCCCTGCTCAAGTAGGACCAGCAGAGCCAGCAGCCTAGGGCCATGCCCAGTCAGCTTTTCAGTATCTGCAAGAAAGAAGATTTCACTACCTCTCTGGAGGCCCTGTTTCAATGCCTGGCCACCCTCACAGGAAAAAAAAAAATGTTTCCTGATGTTCAGAGGGAACAGCCCTTGTTCAGTTTGTGCCCACTGTCTCTGGTCCTGTCACTGGCCATCACTGAAAACAGCCTGGCTATGTCTTCTTTGTACCTCCACTTCAGGTATTTACATAAATTGATAAGACCTCCAATTCACACCTTGCAAACGTTTTAAGTAAATACCATCCCCTACTTCTCAGAATTCTAAAACCTGATTGAAAGAATTACCCAGCGCCTGCTACATAATAATAATCTGGGCAGAAAAAACGTCCTTGTCTTAAAACACTAAGCCATATTAGAACCTGTTGATATTCTTACTGTATGCTGAGAAACACCGAAAGAATTACAAAAAGACAACAAATAACCTTTCATGTAAACTACTGAAATAAAGATAAAAATACTAGAAGAACATAAAAAATGTGATCTACTTACAGAAATAAGAGTTTGCAAGGAAAGGTGAAACAATAAATTAATATGGAGAAAAAATCATCTTATATAAATTGTATCTTTATTCTCATCCTAACTCCTCTCTAATGACATGACCAGCAGCCACAGATGCTGATAACTTACTAATTTTAGATTAGTCAACTTAAACAAAAACTACTGTAACAATCTACCACATTTACGGTTTTTAAACACCACAGCATAACCATCAAATTCAACCAAGACAAAGAGACTTCCACCCTCAGAATCTGAAGGCAAAATTTTAGTTTGTTCCTACTATAATTCTTCTTCAGTACAAAATCAAATCTTTATAGAACATGTTCAGCTTTAAATCTGCAAAAAGAAACAAAAGGTAAACTCAGAAGCGGACTTTCTGCCGAACAACAGTTCCCTTTACTAATTTGCTTCCCCGCAAGCAACAGCGTCAAGAACCTGCCGCAAAGCTCCAGTTTCTTAAGAGCTCATCAAACACCGGCTTAATCGACATTTCACAGCGGCACAGCTTTTCCTTCGCGCATCACAGACGTCAACCAAGAGTCAAGTCTAAAAGCAGGGATCTAAAATCACGGGTCTAAATAAAAGCAGGGATCCAAAAGAAAGGATCCAAACGCACGGATCCAAAGGTAGGGACATGAGCTCCAAAGCCGGAGGGAGGGCTGTTCCCCCTCGATGCAGGGCAAGGTGTGAAAGCCGCCCCCCGAAGGGTCTCCTGCCCCCACGATCCGGAGGCTTTCAGTGCACGAGACGGTTTTATTCATTTAAAAACAAAAAATGCCGTGAGGAGGCAGGGAAGCCCGCCACGCGTGGAAGATGGAGCCCGAAGGCGGCGGGACGCGGGGCAGCCGGCCCGGCGGGGACCGCGGTGGGTCCCAGCGGGCGAATCCCCCGCACGCAGGCTCGCCCACCTCGCTTATGCAACTCCCGCAGCGGAATGCCGTCGCCTCCCCCGCCATCGTAGGGCAGATAGGGATCCTCGGAGACATCATCCATGTCCTAGGCGCGGGGCAGGGCCGGGCCGTGGCGCAGCGCCGGCTCTGCCCGCTGATGTCAGCGCGGGGGCGGCCCGAGCAGCGCCCGCCCCGCCCCGGGCAGCGCAGGGCCCGGCTGGGCCCAAAGCGGCCGAGCGGATCCCAGAGGTCACCCGGCTCCAACCCCCGGGCCCAGGCCCCCGGACCTGCTGCCCCATCCAGCCTGGCCCTGAACACCTCCAGCCATGGGGCTGATACAGCTTCCCCGGGCAACCTGTGCCCGTGAAGAAATTCTCTTACGTCTAGTCTAAATCTGCCCCTCCCCAGTTTATAGCCGAGTCTTATCACTACAAGCCTTCTGTGAACAGTCCCTCCCCAGCTTTCTTGTAGACCCTTCAGGTGCTGGGAGATCACTAGAAGATCTCTTCGGAGACTTCTGAACCCCAACTCAGCTTGTCCTCCTACAGGTGCTCCAGCCCTCTGATCATCCTTGTAGCCCTCCTCTGGACCCATTCCAACAGTTCCATAGCCTCCTTATATAGAGTATTCCAGAACTGGACGCAATATTCCAGATGAGGTCTCACAAGAGATGAATACAGGGGCAGAATTGCCTCCCTGGACCTGCTGGCCACGCTTCTTTTAGTGCAGCATAGGATACTGTTAGCCTTCGGGACTGTGAGCGCACACTGCTGGCTCATAGAATCATAGAACCACCAGGTTGGAAAAGACCCACCGGATCACTGAGTCCAACCATTCCTATCAATCACTGCACCATGCCCCTCAGCACCTCATCCACCCATCCCTTGAACACCTCCAGGGAAGGTGACTCAACCACCTCCCTGGGCAGCTTGTTCCAGTGCCCAGTGACCCTTTCCATGAAAAATTTTTTCCTAATGTCTAGCCTAAACCTCCCCTGCTGGAGCTTGAGGCCATTCCCTCTCATCCCGACCTCTGTCACTTGGGAGAAGAGGCCAGCACCCTCCTCTCCACAACCTCCTTTTAGGTAGTTGTGGAGAGCAATGAACTCATGTTGAGCTTCTTATCAACCAGCAATGCTGACTACTAAGGACTGAGCTCATAGTTTCATGGAATTCAGATATGCCTGGCATAGTGTAGTATTATGTATTAACAACATTCACAGCCTGTCAGAAAGGCAAACCTGCATATTTACACTTTTTTTGTTCCCTTTCCCGGAGCTGCACTGGCATCGACTTTCTGAACAGTTACAGTTATTGGGAAGGGAAAGGTCAATTATGCCCATTGGCGGGGTACAAGCTGTCTCTCAGTAATTGTATTTACTCTCTTCAAACATCAAGATGAAGAACAATGCAACAGGTGCTGCTGCTCCATGGGGTCACCACACCCTGCTGTCACCTCCCTTCATGGTGAAGAACTCCCCATCCTACAACAGTGAGTTAGTTTTGAACATATGTAATTAAATTATTGGTTTAATGTTTTTGATTGCATATCTAACTACAATGGTCTGGTGTCTCCTATTTTTGTAGTGATTATTCTGGTATTACAACTGCGCAACATCCCCGCTCAGGCTAAAAAGCTCAGATGAAGGGCAAATGTAATAAATGAAAGTTATGGGTACTTTTTTAGCCTTAAAAAGTCACAAACTCTGAAGGGGCAAGAACCGCTGTGAATGCTAACCTAGGCACTCATGGAGTAACCCCATCAAACCGTGAGTGGAACAGCTTTAGCAAAACCCAAGCGCTTCAGGTAATTGGTATCTAAAGGCAGGAAATCTTAAAATTACTACTAAAATTACTACAACAATTGCTTGCATTCAGAACATGTCATTATATATTGTATCCATATATTAATTTATATTTACTCTATGATTTCATACTGGTCCTATCTGGCAAGTACTGATAAGGAAACTATTTTACAAGAGATTTCCATAGTTAGTCTAGTTGTAGTGAAATATGTACATGCAAGATGTACATATTGTTTTTCTTCCCCTCTGGCAGCTAATACAAAATTATTGTTACCTCATCTATTATTCTCAGTCATTTTAAGCGTTGTGCCTCAGTAAAACGTCATACATCAACTACACCATCACTTAGGTTGCAGATTCATTTTTTGTGAAAGTACATTTTAAAAATGCTCTCAGGGGCTGAAAAAGGACATGCAAGGCATCAGACATCCTGCCTCAGTACACCACTTTGGTTTGTGCATAAATGTGCATATACATACAAACACATGATTTACCTAAATACAGGGTTCCAGTGAAATTACTGACTACACAGGCTTAGCAAAGCTGAGAATCCTGTATTGCATGCCTGCAGCACCAAGGCCCAACTTCAGTTTTATTCACACAGGAGAACAAGTTAATTTTATTATGTATGCTTTTTCACCTTTGTGTGATAGACAGACAACTGTTTTAGTTTTCAAATGCATCAGTTTCCTACATAAATTTCCAAGTATGTTTTTAAGGAAGTTATTTCTTTTATAAGCCAGTGGTACAAACTCTGAACTGTAAATCAACTTTTTGAGCACAGAGTAGGACAAAGAAACATTACATTTTCTTGACAGTAAATGTCAGTATATTCAGTCTTAAAAATATGGCTCCAATACAAATATTGAGACAGTGCTGGTATCTCTGTAGATGGAAAAACAAGTGAAAATGAAGGAAAACCAAAAGAGCACATAGCAAAAAGTATTTTAAAACCTTAAAGACCATCTTATCTTGGCGATAAGGTGGGAACACTCAAGCCACAGATACTCAGTTTGAAAATATTGGTGTCTTCTACAAAGATCCATTTGCTGTCATCTATACAAGGAAATGTTTCATGAATACTGACAACCACCAGCTATAGGACAAGAGCAATTTTACAGTAGGAGTAACTGAATCTTTAAGATCCAGATATCCAAAAATGGTATGACTTTCAGAGTCATTATGCATTCTCAGCATTTATTTTTGCTTGTGATAAGACAAAAGTAAGCACCTCTGAACTTTAAACTATCCACATTACTTAAATTTAAGGAGAAGTAAAACAGAAATCCCCAAGCATTCTCAACTCCTTATCTCAACGTCACCAGAAAGGAGTGTGTAATCTTACTATAAATAATCTAAATAAAAAGTCATTCACAGCAGGATGAAATACAACAACAATTTTTGTAACCTCTGATGCAGAATTATTACAGAATGAACTGCTAGTGCATTTATTGACTATATTTAGTCAGTTATAGAAGACCACACTACAAATGCAAAGTCATATTTGAAAGAATGGATATCAAGAACTTGTACTAGCATCATCTAGATCACCACTAGTTTAAGAGTTTGATGTTGCTATTAAAATTTAACAGCTCTGGCAAGGTCCCTGCTTATAGAGTGTCTGCCATATATAGTCCTTTCTTTGTCTAGTCTTAAAAAGCAGAACAGTAATTTTCCCCTCTCAATTACCAGCACCTTTTGTTCTCATTGTTCATAGCCACTACCACTGTGTATTCCTTTTCCTACAATACAATGAAAAGCAGCTTTTTTAAAGAGAGAGAGAGAAAGACACTATGTATGATAACTTGACCTAGTTAAGCCAGTCTTTTTTTAGTATCTAAAAGACTATACAATTCCAAATAACTGTTTTTCTACCTATCTTGAAATGGTGTCAGACTTTAACTGGCTGATAATTTTTGTACTCAGAAGAGCATGTCATTCATCTCCGTTTTGAAGTTTAGTAAATTCCAACATTTCAGTAAGTGAAATAGTGTCTCTAATTAACAAGGTACTTGTGGTATTATGGAGTACATTATGTATACTTGTTGTAAGGCCTAAAGTTAAGATTTACAATAGCCTTATTTTCAATGAATGAGAACCCCTTAGAATGGCCAATTTAATACACAGAATGGCTTATATGTAAACAGCAGGTTTGTATAGTAGCTTGCTTTTAAGATTTCATCACAGTAATTACAGACTAAGGCCTCAATCCCAGAAATTCTCTGTGCCCAAATAACTTCCCACACCTGAGCGGTCCCATTGTTCTCAACAGGCACATACTGTGGCTAACCACCACTGAGATGTGTCCATCTTTGCAGAAAAGAGCTTCAAGTCCATTGTTCTGGAAATACCAGAATGGATACATGTGACACACCTTTAAAGCACACAGAGAATGATGAAAGACATCTTAATCCTCCCTCCACACCTTTTCTTTTCCCTTTTAGGAGAGAGAAGAAACACATTCAAGATACTTCATCTGATTTGTTAATACATTTTCAGAGATTAGACAAATTGGATACTGCCAGGGAAAGGCATTTTCAGGCAAAATAACAAGGCCAATAGAAAGAAGGGGAGATTTATAGAGGTATGACAGCCTGCTTAGCCAAGTTTCGAAGAAGGATCTTAATTTTCAAGCACTGTTCTACCATTTCATATTAAAAAGTAAGAAGTAAATATATTCTCTCAATTCCTTCAATTACTTGGTTTATTTCGGTGACAGAATATGTAATTCCACTGCACCAAGTAATGAAAGTGAAAATTAAAATTCCTTTTCTGTAGCATTCTCCTGCCTGCTTTCCAATTTCTTCTTTCATATACCCTTTTCTCAATCCATGTAGCCAAATTAAGCACAGGCCTAATCCCTCTACCAGCCTGACTTCTAATACTTAACTTGTCTCAGTTTACTGATCTGGCAGCCCCTTAAGTATGACTTTGTTCATTCTGCTTAAAATCATACAACTTTCATCTTGGTCATACAGAGTGCGAATGCTAAAGATGATAAAAAGGAGGACAAATAGCCTTCTCTTTCAGTTCCAGGACCCAGACATGGCCCAGGATGAAATAACTCAAAGACTCAATCGCAGAAAAGAAAAAAAAAAGAGAGAGGGGGAAAAAAAATCAACTATACATAGCTTCAAATTAATGCACAGTAAAAACTATACCTATTATTAAAATCTTAAATTATAGGGTCCCAAATTTCATTCATTCAGCAGCATTATATAGAACTCTGTGCTTGACCACAGTGGTGTTCCGAAAAGGCTCCTCCAGAAGACTCCATTAAGCTGTTTCCATTGCCACCTCATCAAAAGCCTCAATGAGGCAGACAGACAATGACAGGAAAAATTTTAGACCAAATGTAATGTGAAAGCAGAAGAAAACAAATTTGTAACATGTGTTGTTGGGTAGTTCAAGGCAGATGGGGTTTAAATAAAACAGGAGTCAAAAAGCCCCAAAACCCCGAGGAACGTGCTTAGCAGTATGCATTGAGATTTTTTCTATTTGCATGTTATTATACAGGGAAACAATAGTTTCCTAGTCAGAGTTTCTTTGTTTCATAATTGTTTCCCACAAATTAGTTACTTAATTTTGCTTACAATCATTTTACCCAGCAGAGGACACTTTATTCCAGGATCTAGCCTAATAAGCTTACTTGTTCACTGGCCAACCACAGGTTCTTGAATTATACTTCTACAGTACTGTAAAAACTTCCGATGGTGCTTTTACTCACTGTCCAGACAGGAGGTTTGTAATTGAAGTCAAACCCAACCAGCAAAAAGAATGCAGCAGAACAGGTCATACTGCCACCAGCATGTTGTGTAATCAGTTCTGAAACCAACTTCCCCCCAAGGCAGCTGAACCTTCACTGTGCATCAATGAAATACACATCAAGGCTCCCCACTACCACATCAAACTTTAGGGCAGGAGAGGAAAGAAACAGACAGAAAAAGGGGGAAATATGAAATCATGATTCAACATGATCTGAAATATGAAATCACGATGCCTAAGACCAAAAGTAAACTGGAAAATACTTAGGCGTTTGGCCCTTCAAGACTGCTTTGACATCTTAGTCAAATACACTGAAGCCAAGACTATTTTCTCCAGTCTTTTCACTCTTTCTAGGATTGTCCATCAGACTCTCCTTGATCTATTACCCAACAATGCTGGAAGAAAATCTTTGACACCAACAGACAACATATAGCCATCAGCTGGGGGGGGGNAACTGGAAAATACTTAGGCGTTTGGCCCTTCAAGACTGCTTTGACATCTTAGTCAAATACACTGAAGCCAAGACTATTTTCTCCAGTCTTTTCACTCTTTCTAGGATTGTCCATCAGACTCTCCTTGATCTATTACCCAACAATGCTGGAAGAAAATCTTTGACACCAACAGACAACATATAGCCATCAGCTGGGGGGGGG
>WAAB01012441.1:149139-168901 GCA_013389865.1 Piaya cayana
TCCATTAAGCTGTTTCCATTGCCACCTCATCAAAAGCCTCAATGAGGCAGACAGACAATGACAGGAAAAATTTTAGACCAAATGTAATGTGAAAGCAGAAGAAAACAAATTTGTAACATGTGTTGTTGGGTAGTTCAAGGCAGATGGGGTTTAAATAAAACAGGAGTCAAAAAGCCCCAAAACCCCGAGGAACGTGCTTAGCAGTATGCATTGAGATTTTTTCTATTTGCATGTTATTATACAGGGAAACAATAGTTTCCTAGTCAGAGTTTCTTTGTTTCATAATTGTTTCCCACAAATTAGTTACTTAATTTTGCTTACAATCATTTTACCCAGCAGAGGACACTTTATTCCAGGATCTAGCCTAATAAGCTTACTTGTTCACTGGCCAACCACAGGTTCTTGAATTATACTTCTACAGTACTGTAAAAACTTCCGATGGTGCTTTTACTCACTGTCCAGACAGGAGGTTTGTAATTGAAGTCAAACCCAACCAGCAAAAAGAATGCAGCAGAACAGGTCATACTGCCACCAGCATGTTGTGTAATCAGTTCTGAAACCAACTTCCCCCCAAGGCAGCTGAACCTTCACTGTGCATCAATGAAATACACATCAAGGCTCCCCACTACCACATCAAACTTTAGGGCAGGAGAGGAAAGAAACAGACAGAAAAAGGGGGAAATATGAAATCATGATTCAACATGATCTGAAATATGAAATCACGATGCCTAAGACCAAAAGTAAACTGGAAAATACTTAGGCGTTTGGCCCTTCAAGACTGCTTTGACATCTTAGTCAAATACACTGAAGCCAAGACTATTTTCTCCAGTCTTTTCACTCTTTCTAGGATTGTCCATCAGACTCTCCTTGATCTATTACCCAACAATGCTGGAAGAAAATCTTTGACACCAACAGACAACATATAGCCATCAGCTGGGGGGGGGGTGTTCCTTGTTTTTTTTAACTCCATAGTTCATCAGGTTTATGCAGACATAAAAAAGAGTATCTACTTCTACTGTACTAATTATGCAAGGAGGAGTGGGAAAGAAAAGCAGGCTGTATTCTGCAAACAACTTGCTTTCTGAGTCTCTAAGAGTCTCTTATTTCTACCCTCTTTCTGTTCTTTTCCTTTAGGGGTAGGCTTTTACTAACAAGAAAAGCCCTGCTGCATTTTCACCTTTGCATACATTTCCTCACGCTCCAATCTGCTAAAATTATAATTATAACTTATCAACAAGATGATATGGCATCCTTAGTGGGAAGCAATCCTGCTTACTTAGCAGCTTGCTTAAAGTTTACTTTTCCATTTTCTCATGATACCAAAAATACCGGTAAATAAACTCTAATACTTGTTTTGAAATTCTAGAAAGCAAGCATCCTTTATTACAGCACTGGACACATGAAGGATAATTCCACCAATCGTGTAATGAGACAAAAGCTGGCTACAGAATATATTTCCAATCTACATGTATATGTATAAAATTTCACAGAAATTTTATGCATATTTTATTTCTTTCCAAGGACTAATTTTAATGCGGTTATAAACTTCACAACAGCCAAATCTCCACTAATAGGGGCAGTACCAATTCTCTGTCCGACCTTGCATTCTTGAGACACTATAAACAAACGAAGATGATTACAGAAGAAAACACATCTCTTCAGCACACACAATACTTAACACAAGAAATTATAATTTCTTCTGATAACAGTGTCTGGAAAAACTCTGAAAAAACGTACTATCAGAGGGACAGTCTGTCTATAACTTTCAAAAATGCAGTTACTTAAATGAATCATAGAATGGTTTGGGTTGGAAGGGACCTTAAAGATCATCTAGTTCCAATCGCTGCCATGGGCAAGCACACCTCTCACTACATCAGGCTGCCCAAAGCCCCATCCAGCCTGGCCTTGAACACTTCCAGGAAGGGGTTGTGGGAATTGGTTTATAAGTTTTGCTGCAGCTGATGTGCATGTTTAATTATCTTGCCATATAAATCTGTCATGTATCGAGAAATAATATGTAGACGATATCCAGACATGATGCTTAACTGTCTAACAAGATATAGTTGGCAACAATAACCTGACAGGAGTCTCCAGACATGGTTGAATACGTCAAAAAAATATAATGAGCAACCTTGAAGAAATTTATATTCTTTGTTTAAAACTAGTATATATACTCACTGTTTTCTGTAGGATTTTGTGTCTTTTTTAGAAGGGCATCCGATTCAGCACTGAATTGTATAATAAAAATTATTATCTTTGTTTCAAAGAGTTTGTCTTTTTTAATATTTTACCAGTGAATGAGTGTTTCTCACAGGGTCATCCACAACTTCCCTACCTGAAGTAAAAAACCTTATTTTACAGCAGCAACTACTTCAGTAAAATTAGCCAAGATCATTCTGTTTTCCCTCTTGCCTAAATGCATATAAGGAAATCTGCTAGATTGCCTTTATTCTGTTTTAGGGTTGTTTACTTTTGGCCACTATTTCCAACTTAACTGTTCAAAGTACGTACTGGGGGTAAAATGGCAGCACCAACAATATGTACTCCTTCCTAGATAGGCCAAATATATTAAGCTTACTTTCTCTCTTTAAGAACATTACATCTTCCCCATACACACATAAGCTGTGTGAACATGCCAACAGTAATTTTGTATGTTGTTAATACATAATACTATACGATACCAGGCATATTTAAATTCCATGAAACTATGAGCTCAATCCTTAGTAGTAGTCAGCATAAGATTTGCTGCTCTATTTTCATGAGGTGTTCATCTTCCAAATGCTGTGCAGAGTTCTGACCCTTCCCAAGCTACAGATATCAGAAAAGGGCACTTTAAAAGGGTCCAAGGCATGGGATAGCCACAAAGTCTAACTGAGCAAACCAGAAGTCCTTAACCTGGAAAAGAGATAACTGAGGAGGGAAAGAAATTAGCAGCAATGAAAATTTTCACATTCTTTTCTGATAAGACAGCTCTTAAGACAATTATTTTAGAGGACCAAGACCACTACAAACAACAACAAGGAGAAGAAATATTTGTTAATGAATACACTTTTCATACAGGTAGAAAAACAAGCTATAATCAGTCTGATACATAACACTAGTGATTAAAGAAATACACCTGCCTACTGATTCCTTCCTCTCTCCTCTTAGAAGTGAGAGATGAACTACCACCTTTCACATGAAAGAACCATGCTATCCATGTGTTAACCCTTGTTAGTTTCTATGTTCATACGGTCAATGCATGATAGGCCTTATCAGAGTATGTGTATTTGGCAAGACAATCAAGTCATTCTACTTTCAGGTCACTCTGTCCTAGTTTCACATCAAATCTTTTTTTTAATCAACAGCAGTTTCATTTCAATAAGCTAGTAATACCCCTTAAAAACCAACATATCAGTAGATTTTTCACAGCTGCAGCTATCATAGCTGACTATGACTATTCTATGATTCTATCAGAAAGATGGAAAGAATTAATTACTAGTATTATGATCCTTCTTACTGCAGAGTATCAGGCTGGAAATGCATATGCTTGTGTGTTCCAGAAGATGATGAAACCTAATTTTGTAAATTTGTCAGGAAAGACTGGTGAGACCATTCAAGGACCCTTGGTATGGTTAAGTTCTAAAACCAACGTGATTCTCATATCCTATAAACAAGTCTTCAAAGAACTGATCCTGATATAGATGCAGGGATATCCTCTGCTCCTTCCTATCCCCAGTGGTCTTACCCCTACCCCACTTGGCACTTAGCCACCTTTCTCCAGCCATCTGAAGAAGCTGAAATGGAGACGAGTATTTCCATCCCATAGCTGCTGATGCAGCCCCAGTGCTCCCTGGGAAAGCCACCAGCGCTGACATGGAAAACACAGGGTAGAAGGCTCCTGCCAAGGGCCATTTTCTTCACCTCAGCAGAGTGACAAACCCTCGCACAAGGTCTTAATCCACACCAAATCATTTGTGCATACCCACAAGAGGAGGCTGATGCAGGGAGTTATACCAAGGCCATTGCATGCTGCAGCTCTGCAGCTTTCACTTGTCTCAGAACTACAAACTACAGGAACAGACCAAGCTCCTCTAAGCAATGTGTTCTTAATGTTACCAGCTGCTTTTGGAAATATTTGGAAGCATGAAAATAAGCAAAGAGCAAATAAGAGCAAAATAAAAGTAAATAGCAAATAAGCTGCCTGGAAAAAAAAAAGTTTCCTAGGTCTTGGAAGATTTTTCACTGTTTACGTAGAACTGTCATATTCCCCCTCTCTTAGACCTTCAGAAGATTTCAGAAAACATTCTCTCTGTCAGGATGAAACCAGTCGTCTTATAACCCAGCAAGGAGAAACAGCAAAGTGATGCTCTGGTGTGGCAGATATCTGAGGCAGGCACCAAGACTGCCTTCACCCAGCCACGGCTCCCAGGTGACTGCTCTGACCCCTCGGCCACAGGCTGCTTGGGAGGGAAGGGCTGAGATAAGCCCATCCATAGTTTTACTTGATGACAGTACCTTACTGTAAGAAGATGTGGGTTTGGCTGCCAGTTAGCCTCTGCTACAAAAAAAAGGGAAGGGCTGACAAGCGTCCTGGCCTGGCTTAGCTTGACAAGCATCCTGGTTCCTGGAATGGTTGGACTCGATCCGGTGGGTCTCTTCCAACCTGGTAATTCTATGATTCTATGATATTTGTGAAAAATTGAAATGGCCAATATTTGTTTTTAAACATATAAGAGAACAAGAAACTAATTAGTGACTAAAACTTTACGAACACACTGCCATGACTTCCATCCTTCAGAAAATATAATTCCACACCAATCCAGTTACAATCTGAAGGCCAGACTAACACTGAAACACCACTACAGGCTGTTCAACTAAAACAGTATCAAGCAAAGTTTTTGGGAAATAATTATGTTTTAAAAAAAACCAACATATCACAGTTCAGGAAAGCCACTACCATGATAAACAGGCAAGATGCAAAAACATTTCAAACGCCTGCAACTCACTCATTCAATAATGACATCCAGTAACTAAGATAAAACATTTCTTCCCCTTAACCTATGAATCTTCCAGTCAATTTTTTCATTTACTGCCAGAAATTTTGAATCCTTGAAGGAAGAGCTTTGTTAATTAGCCCGGTTACCCAATTAAGCATAATATATAATAACTTATGTTCCATATAGATTGACAAAATTAACTTAATGCATTATTATTAAAAAAGTAAAAGAAAAAACAGTTTTTACTTCTACAGTGTAGCTGTGCTCAGATACACTAGTAGTATGGAGCACAGGCAGAATGTCTGCAGCTCTAATAACAACTCAGGAGAAAAAAAGTGAATGATAACCAGATACTGGGAATTTTAATTATTCAAAATAAACTACGTATGCCTTATGCTTGTGCCACATGATGAGAGCAAGTCATGTGATGTCGCGCTTCTATTGTACAGCATCATTTGAGAGTTAGTATATTCCTTATTCAAAAACAATCAGCACTTTAAGGCAAAAACTTGGAAAACGGCTTCTTCTATGCAATCTACGAAAGAGATATGTCATGAAAGAGATATGTCAAACTGTCGTAGTGACTGTTCAGTCAAGTCCGCATGTATGGTAAACACAATGTCAATGGTGCAAAATTACTTTGAGGACTCTTCTTCATATCAGCTTTGAACAGTTAAATCTCTCTTAATGTAATTTCCACACATAAGGAATGTACCAGAAACTTAAGGTTTTTGTGCAGGAAATAAGATATTTTATTATTTTCTTTTTATTCTTTTCTTTGTAAAATGCAATAGCTAAATAGAAACAAGCGTACAAGTGAAAGGACATTTATGTGTTGTTGTATGTCTAGATTTTGCTTGACCAACTAACCTCCAATGAGGTAGAAATGTCTTGATTATATAGAACCACCTGCACTTCCTGAAAATAACATTCTGTCCCTCGAATAATGCCACA
This sequence comes from Piaya cayana, assembly GCA_013389865.1. Lineage (NCBI taxonomy): Eukaryota > Metazoa > Chordata > Aves > Cuculiformes > Coccyzidae > Piaya > Piaya cayana. The sequence goes on from WAAB01012441.1 coordinate 155,073, forward strand.
AAATTAGTTCACTATATCATATTTTTAATGTAGGTATTTAGGGCACTGAAAATGCATTGTTTTGGTACTCTTACTTCATGCAAAGTACTCCAACTCATGGGTAAGGACAGTTTAGGAGAGCTGTAGTGTTTTGCACCATGACCTGTTGGCATATTGTTTTTTAGTGACATTGCTATCACTGTAAGGAGATAGTAGCGGCTGCAGCAGCAGCTTTTGAATTACCAGTTTACAGGTTGTCATATTAAGGTTAACTATTGCCGATTTTATGCTAACACCATCTGCCAGAATGTAAACTGTCTCCACACTGAAGTGTAGCAGCTTCAACTGAAACAGGAATCACTATAACTCTTGAAAAAATGCCAAGCTCATTCAGGACTCAGACTCTCACAGACAGAATAAAGTACTTTCAGATGTAAACACCAGTGAGATCATTTGTTTGCACACCATTCTTACTGCAAATAAGGCTTAATCATCTACTTTCAGTCAGTGCCTTGAAAAATTTGCAGTCTGACAACATTACAAAAACTCACCTCTGGCTGAGCTTGCCCTACACTTAAAATACGATTAAAAAAACAGTGAAAACTGATGCAGCCCTCAATTCTGAGTAAAATTATAGAGACACCTCAGTTTTACCTCACTAGCTGGCTAACCCCAAATCATAAAAGAAGACTGAACTTTTGAAGAGACTTGTTACAGCCTTCAAGCCCAAACAAGAGCCAAGTATTCTGTCTGTCAAACTTAGAGAAGCAGGCAAAGCAGGCCTATGCTTAGAGCAAAAGAATGGATTAAACATTTCCTCTTCTCATTTATATTCCCCAGATAAAATATTAAGCTGATAGTATTTTTCTACTCTGGAGATTTCACTTCTTTAGAAAGAATTTTCTTTTTTCCAGTTAAAGTCATGAGAAACAATGAACTATCCTAGTGTTACAATTTTTAAAAAACTAAATAACAGGGATCTCCTGTAAATCTGAAACCAGTAAATATTGGCTTATGACTTAACTTTAAAGAACTGATAGCTTCTCAATGGTAACTATAATGTGTTTAAATTGACCTAGCAAGAAGCAGAGCAAACAATCTAAAAATAAAACACAGATAAGTCATGATGGAAATGATCTCCACAGATCGCATACATGAAAACACACTGCATGTAAAGGATTGCTAAGATGTCCTCCCTACAAAAAGGTAGGCACTTCTGTTATTAGTATAATGTCACCATACTTCTCACTAGACAGCAGTTCAACAAGAAAAAATCACTAACTTCAGTACTACAAAGAGATTACATTTGATAAGCAATAAAAGCAAGTTTTGGTCAAAGCTGAGGGTAGTATCATTTCTAGGCAGAGCTTTAGTGCAAGCCATCCAAGGCTTCACGTGTGTAGCAGTTTAATTATTTACCATGTTAAAACACATTATGCACAAAGAATTTACAATTTCAGGATACCTACTTGTTCTCTATAATGCTGCCATTAAAAGTGTATAATATATACAAAGAAAACAGCTACTGGAAGACACAACAGACATATGATATATATAATTATGATATCATTACAGATATATTTATATAATATATGTATTTTGTATCTAATACTATATATTCACCGTTTCTGCATTCTTCTCAGATGATAGATAGAAGGTAATGTACATGCTTTCAGATGGTATTAAGAAAAACAAGATTATTATACAGCACTGCTTTTAATATAACGGTGAATCCCTCATAGGGAACTACACAAAACCATTCAAAGTGCAAATCAGAGGTGATGCTAAAAAGGTAAATCTATCCATAAATATTAAAGATACCTAAAAGTCTAGGTGATAAGATCTTATGAAGACAGGTTCCGGTTAATATTCACTTGTTTAGTCCCATATAATATATGAGATTTTCCCACATAAGGCAAGTGGAATATATAATTAGTATTCTTTCCCAGTATCATCCAGTTTCCACAACATAAGGCATATTCACCAATGAATAACAGGCTCAGTGGCTTTGTAAGCCTCAGATAAGTGCTTCAATATGAGTGGTAATGTGAATGGCAGTACTGTGCAGTCTTTATAGAATTACTGTGCTGACAGCCAAGGAACTTACCATGCCTACTGAAATACGCAGACTTCTTCTGTTAACATACTGCCCTCTGAATGAGGGGCAAGACTACTAATATTTTAGAAATTCCATGTTGTTAGCTTTTTATGTGCATAGTGTACATGCAATTTATGGTTCAACTTTCTTTAGCCAAAAAAAGAAGAAAAAAACCCACTATAATTTCCTAATCCTTCATTTTCTTCTTATTGCATAGTCTTCTTTTAACTCTGTAATTTTATATTTTATGACATAAACTGTAAAATTATGATGAACACTCCATTGTCCAGATGGGGTAAGTTCATGCCTGTGCTCATTTGTACTCCAGGCTTACATTCTGCAGCAACACAGCTTTCAATTTAACTACATCATTTGCACAATCATTTTAAGTACAGATATGTTATTGCAATTTTGTTCATGCTGCTCAGAAACCAGGCCCATAAATTCTTCCAGCCCTACAGATTTAAAACACTAACTATATGTTTAAACAGGGCTCCTGATTTTGACAGGCTTCCCTAGCTAGAGCTCAGAACTAGATCTAATGCCCCTGAATTCATACTATGCTCTAGAGGCCCGGCTGTGTTGAGCATGGGGTCTTCCTGTTACCAGGATGGTGAGACAGTTTCTGTATGATGAATTCATATGTACTTACACTCAACAGAACAAAAAAAATGTTGAGAGATTAAAGGATAAGAGTATTTAAATAATAATAATTAAAAAAAAACCAAAAACACTAAAATAAACAGTTGATGCTTGATGCTAAGTAATAACAGAACTACAAACAGGGCAGCAAGAAAGTGCTTGCTTGGTCTTAGCAATGATTTGCTCAATATAAGGAAAAAAACCCCAAAAACCACAAGAAAACCCACTTGATACATTTGGAGACCTAAGGAATGAGAAACACAAAGGTTCACCTCTCACATGTAAGTTCATTTAAAACATTTTTGGCAGTACGTTCTTGCCACCTTGCAAAGATAATTTACACCAGATTCTGATCTACTGGAAAGAAGTTTACAATTATTTACTAAACAAGAAAATATTTTCCGTGCACAGAGACAGATAAATCATCAATATAAAATAATAGTGTTTATTACTATTGCTGCTTCTTACTAACACTGTAATTGCGGCAAGCAGATAAGTCATTAGCAGAAAATTCAACTCCAGGAAAGAAAATACATTAGTATTTATGTTCTAATGTACATTCTAGTACTTCAGCATTACAATGAGGTAGGGAGCTGCTGGCACGTACAACAATTAGCATTGCTTTTGACAGTGCAAACAAAACCACCTCTCACCTGTTTGGGCTCCATTAACAGATCTAAATTCACAACAGATGAAGAGCAGAACACTGACTCTGAAACTATTTTACTGCAAAATTATTTCTCTTTAATGCTTGAAGCGATGGAGAGGATATATATAAACAACAACCAGAGCACCTTCAGACGTAAAATACACGTTGCAAATATGTTAGACAAGCAAGGTACTCACTTTACTAAATGCCAGATTTTCAGAATAAGACATTACAGATGGAAGCCAGTTGTTCACTTAATAATTTCCTAACTATCAAGCGCTTGACTTCATCATGCTTGTGTTCCCTAAGTAATTTAGAAGAAAAAAATTTTATGCAGATTGAAGGTGTCCTAGCCTTTGATACCTGTATTGGTATACAGGTTAAATAACTGCACATTCAAGACATATCTAATTAGTCGTAAGGAATACAGAGGAGAATGATGCTTATAATGATACAACACAACTAACTAGTACAATGCCAACACCCAATTGGTAAGTGTGGCAAAGGGGAAACACATGACGGAAGAGACTCTGCAGGGATGGAAGACAACTGAATGCTAATAGAACAGGAAAGGATGATAAAAAAGAAAACTCAAGAGGCTAAGTTTAAGTAAGATAAGAGGAAGTGACAAGAGTGTATCTTTAACCAAGTTTACTATCTTAAACAGAAAGTACTTTCTTTCCCTCCTTCTGTTCCCGTCTTTGACCACTGCTAAGAGAATGTTAATGCTTTCACTCCATTAACCGCTTTGTTAATAAAAAAATGCAGTGAGCTTCCCAGTTCTTTCTTCTTTGTATTACGTCAGTGCTTTTATCAGTGCTTATAGTAACAAGCTTTCTTTGCAACTTTCACCTAGTCAGAACTTCAACTCATATGGCATTTTCTACTGCTTATAAGTTTTTGCCACTCTTCTACAGATCTGAAGTTGAATCAAGCAGGAAGATTTCTCTCTAGAAGTAACAATTAAAGTAGACTGTTAATTTCCACCTCAAAGAAATTTTGAAGACAATGAGACTTCTAAATCCTGCTGCAGCTGAGAAAGACCAGGTAGCTGTATAACAGCCATCCTTCTCCTACCCGGCAGCAAATTTGCCACAAGTGAGTTAATATCTGCCTGGAATTAGAACTCATCCCACAAACTGTAAATGCTAGCCTAGCACACAGAAGAACTTTCACACACATTCAGGTTTAAAGAATCCCTCTGAAGGAGAGATTAGCTAAAGAGAAACATTAATTAGTTATGAAAAACAGTTTGGTTTGTTTATTAAAAAAGGCTCAAACCCATAAAAATATAACCTATATAAATTTTAAGCCAATATTAACTTACCAATCGATGCATCACCATCCAAGAGATTGTCATCTTCAGAGGTCTGAAAGTCCATAATTACACCTGCTCCATCTAAAAGCTCCTCATCACTGCTTGCACTAGTTATACTGTTGTAACTGTTTCGACAGTAGCCTCTATGGAACAGCTGCTCAGACTCCATTTAGATGTTTTATAACCTAAATAAAGAAAATTAGTTATTTTCTCTTTAAATGTGCACAGAAGACTGAGACATTTACATCAAATAAAACAGAACAAGTGTATTTCATGCTTTGGAGAAAAAAATATTAAGGTCACAATAGCATAAGTTACAAAAAACTAAGCAATGATACAGAACATTTTATATACAGAACATTTTACACAAATCTTTAGAGCTTTCTAACTGCATGATGGTTCCTCATCCACTTTCTTGGCCTCTCCTTAGTTGTATGATATCATCATTATCAACTGACAGTATTACACTTGCAGTACAAGTGGTTGGAATGTGTGTTGCACTATGGAGCTGGTGCAAAATCCAGCCAACGTTAAGGTTAAAAAATTACTTTCTTTAGTTGTGGTCTCTTTGTACTATGTCTGCTTGGAATGCAACAGATGGCAGGTTAAACCTGTAGTCCCCTGAACACAACTGTTTATGTTATTTTGCACGTGAGAGTGAAATTATAGAAGCGGAAACCCACTTAAAATCTTCATGCCCACGCAAAGCTTCCAAAAGCTTTATCTATATACCTTTTGCTTGGTTGCTATTTGATTTTTAAACACAATGAGGTGTCAGCAACTCACACTTTGCACATGCAGTATAATACCGTATGTCTTCACAGGCTCAAGCTGAGTCCTCCTTTGCCTTGTAGCTAAATCCACAGAAATAACTTCATAATTGGGGTGCAAGGGAGGACAAGACATGATCATACTTTGATTCCATGCTCTTCTTTGTCCAAAGAAAGTCTGTTTGCCGTTTCTTAAACACCACCACTCCTTATTAACATACAATGTATATATATTTTTCAGTAATAACAAACCTCTCATTCCCTCCAAGCAAAGGAGATGTCACCCCCTACTTCAACTCGAAACCTTTTCCTTCCAGTATTTTTCCTGTGCTTAGGTGCAAATTCTGTAAGTATCCACTGCCAGTGCTGCAAAACTACACACAGTGTAAACATCCAGCCAGCTGGCAGCAATGAAAACAGGTACCAGGACCTGATACCTGTGCAGATCCCCTTTCTCCACCCAGCTGTTTAGCCTTTAGCCAAACTGGCTGGCCCATACCAAGAATTACTGGTGGAGGTCAGACAGACAGCTTTCCCATCTTGGCAAACGGCTTAGCATTCTCTAGAAGGGATGAAGAAGCAACCAGGTTGCTGGGTACCTCAGCAGCATGCAGCTGGGTGGTATCACAGACAAAATTCTGTGCAGATAAATATGAATCACATCATATGGTGAGGAGGCAGCAGAAGCAACCCCAACTCACCTCACAAAGTGAAGAGCTCTGACCCAACCACTACCATTCACAAATATAATAATAAAGTTATAACAGAGAATTCAGCATGAACTAGCAGTCCCCAAATTTATCTGACACAAGTATTATCAGTTACAAGACAGAACTTCATTAAACCACTGCTTGTCCACACCTTAAATACTTTATATAATGTCAAGGTCCAAAAGCATTATAGAAGAGCTGAAACAGGTAACAGGAGAGCATAATGACAATGGAGTACAAAATAGCTTTTCTTCTACAGGGCAACAAAATGAATCAGGACTTTTCAGTCTGAAAAAAAATGTAATGTAGAAGATGGCAACAGATGTCAGCAGAATCATAAGTGGCATGAAGGAAGTGAAGAGCATCCAGTGTTTTTCAGGAATCCCTACACATCAGAATGAAAGAGGTGAGCTAATAAGCAGAGAAAAAACAGCAGATTTTTTACACAGCACATAGGGAAATGGAATTCCTTGCTACTTTGCAGAAGTATGAAAAGGTTCATAGAGCAACCTGACAAATTCACAGCAGAAACAAAAAAAACATCGAAAGTTATTAAGGACACCACCTCTGGTAGAAATGCTGGAGGCTAGAGAAGAGTTACAGAGAACGTGCATGTGCTTTCTCTGTCTTATATGCTTCTTATTCTCTTCCCTAGAGACCTGACACCAGGCAAAGCACATCCGTTTGGCTTTACTCATTCTCACTTCCTTAAAAAAATATTTAGAATATTTACAATTTAAAACATACTCTCTCTTCAAATAAATTTCTTCCATTCACCTTTATGTGAAAATTCTTCTTGCATCTACCACTTTACAGCCACTAAGAAAAGCTCCTTAATAGACAGCCAAAAAAATTTCACACTGCCACATATTATGAAGCATATCCTACTTGAAAATACAGTTGCTTATATCTAGAAACAATGGAAGCACCTTTATTTTTTCCCCAATAGATCAGGTGATAACTTACTCAGAAGTTACATTTGAAACTATTCAACAGATACTTACTTCACACACACAGCAGTTTTTGGCACTGCAAATCAAACCATGCCTACAAAGCACATGACCTCCACAAAAATGAGATCACAGTCTGTTTCATTATTAGGTGCACAGAAAGTCCAGATAATATCACTCTGCCAGTACCAGTGGGGTACTTATCATAAAGGGATGCTACACAACACAGCTGAAATGAGACACTGGAATTTCCTAGAAAGGTTTCTATTGACTGCATTGTTTGTCACATTCCTCCATCTTTTCCATGAATCAAAAACTATATTCTAGACTCTCATCAGCCAGTTAGCCTCCTGTTTCTGTGAAACCTTTGTTACTTTTATATTCATCTGATTTTTCCGACATTCTGATGAGGTTTGCAAAGAGATGGAAAAGTCTCCTGCCCTGCCTATTAAAGCAGCACTGGAAGATGAAAAACACAAGACACAAACCCTTACCTGTAGCACACTGTAAATTTGTGTTTTCTTCCTGTTGTATATGTGACTTTTTGTAATAGTTAATTTTTTTTCATTTACGTAGTAATCATTATTACAAAGAAGAAAACCATTAAAGGGCAAGAGGAAGACCATCATTCAGTTAGCAATGCCAAGCAGTACTAATTCTGAGTAAAGCCCAGGCCTCCAAACTCGAAATTCACGCCACTCCCAGAACTCTTGAAGTTCCTTACTGTCAGTTTGCAAAAGTGAGAGTATCTCTCTTATAAACCACAGGCAGAAACACAACTAGCAAAAACAATTAACTTGAACTACAAGTAATACAGAGGAAATTTATTCTATAGCATTAACAGATACAAATTAAGGAGGCCTGAGTGGTGAATTCTGTTATTAACACTTTGTCGTTATGTTTGATGCCTCGCAGGATGGCTAAAGCCGCTTAGTTTTTTAATTATTGTACCATGTCTGAAAGCCACATGCAGATTTTTCATCTAATAAAGACATTCTCCTGTAATAGTCTCATACTGTATAGTACCATATTTTTTTATGGTACAAAGGTGGAACATTGTAAATATCTCTTTTTTTAAAAAAAAGATAAAATTTTCTTGATATTAAATTCCACAGTTTCAGTTAATCTTACTACAAATGTGCTATTCAGCATAAGGGAAATAACTCTCCCTTTGGATGTCTTTTTAGTTACTTCAGAGAAATGTCTGAACAGTGGATTAGAGAGGTACTCAAGGACATGGTTTAGTGGCAGATAGGAATGGCTGGACTCGATGATCTAATAGGTCTTTTCCAACCTAGTGATTCTATGATTCTATGATAGTAAATCTTCCAGTAACTGAGAAAATGCTTTCAGCCTGGTGTCCAGTAGAAAGGAAGTTTCGTCAGTTATTTGGTTACTGGCAAAACAAAGCCAACAGATCCTCCAGAGCTAGACCAAGCATACTGAGAAGAGTCCCTGCATCACCCTTGTATAACTGTGATTCCACATGCCAATTCTCCAGGCACATACATGCCTACAATTATATGACAGGCATGACAGGCCTTCCCTTCTTGTTTTGCAACACTACATGTCTCCTGCTGCAGAAGTACTGTTTCTGACCGATCTCTCCAACCATCAGGCAAAGGTTGTAAAACCTAATCCACTCATTTTAAGGATCCTAACCATGATTCTTGAGAACAGCATATTAATTGTCTGCATTTCCAGAAAGTCAGCTACCCCAACTGCTTTGTAGCTGATGCTGTCTTACAGACACTGCCTTATAAGCAGCATGCAGCAGTGGTAGGAATGCAGGGAACAAAGACCATGAGAACATAAACTGTTCAATAAATTTCACATAGGACTAAGATTTTACTTCTTGAGGGCATGTCAGTCACTAATCTGTCATCACTACCTGGGATTAATGGGGCAGAGGACAGCTTAGGTCAATGTACAACAGATTTCCATGTGTGTCTTTAAGAAAAGGGTTTATTTAACAGAGTAGGATACAAAGTTAGGGATGCACTATCATGAGCTGTGTTAAACGTTCAAGACAACTCAGAAGTGTATGCTCATGTGACATTAAAACACAGTTAGCAGGTTAGAGATCTGCTTTGCTTGACTAAAAGAAACCATGGGATGTGGACACAGAGAGTAGCTTCCTTCTATTGCTGGGAACAGCAATAAAAAAGAAATGGAAGAGCCAGGGAAATGGTTTTTTTTCTATGGCTGCAACAGCCAGAAGAAAACCAATATCATGCCTAACTCAGTCTGGTGCAGATTATCCTTTGTGGATACTGGAAGAGTATATTCATGCAACACAGCCAGCACAAATGCTTATGGATTCATGAAGAGAGAACTAACCAGCCAACTTGTCATTTTATAATGTTAGATTCATTCCACAGATTCCCTGCCCTACACAATAGTACAAAAAGGCACTTGGAAAAGATGAAAGTTACTCAAGAGAAATTGCAAATGGGGAAAAAAGGTACTGGCTGAACACTAGTCAAACCCAATATCCTGGGAAAAAAAACCCCAACCAAACAAAATATCCTACACCAGATTCCCAACAACCACTAGCTACAGCAAATATTTAATAAACCCTTTTTAAAAATCTAGATTATTACAAAACCCCAGGAGACATTACAAAGGACTGAGAACATTAAAGACTTAATATTTAGCTTATTTCTACAAAGCATCATAGTTTTGATCCAAAGGCCAGACAGATGCCTCAGAAAGCATACTCAAAAATGGTTCAGCTTATCTTTGAAAAAAAAAAATAGTGAAGTAATGCCATATAAGAAAAAAAAAGAAAATCTAAGCCACATTCATGGAGCTCTTGGAACAGGGAATTTGTTTCAACTCACATATCCAGGGCTTCTATGAAAAGACTAAAGCAAAAAACGGTGCAACTAACCCTCATGCTTCCATTACTAAAGTATTTCCAGGATGTCTTGATGCATCAAAATTCTTCTACAAAGCTAGTTAACAGAGAAGCCTCTGACAATAAAAAAAATTAAGCAACAAAAAATCAAAACCCACCAACAGAAAACCCAAACACCACCAAGGCAGACAAGCTAAAGTGGACGTCTTACCTTTCATGACTAGGGAGATGGAAGAAAGTAATAAGTATACAGGCATGTTGAATTATGAAAGATCTAATTAAATACAGTGCAGGTATTTACACTGATAAAGGAGAACAGCACAGAATTAGCTACATTAATAGCAGAAAAAGCAGATGAGGCTATTGCAGTTTTCTGCACAGTCTAGTACCTCAGGCACTTTTTTGCTATCAAACAGGACACATCCCGCTTATCTTTCAAGTTCTACATCCAAAAGGTCAAATGAAGAAGTGAGTCAGCTGAGGGGGTCACATCCAGTGAAGAAAACTGTCTCTGGAGAAGACAGAGGATAGTAAAGTCTGATTTACAGGACATTTATTGTCAAGCAATCCAAGTAATCTGCAAATCTCTGCCACGAGCTCTGTTGTCCCATGAAAACTCTCTGAGAGATCTCAAAGGGCTGGCAGGAAATAAAGGCATCTTAAGTTTGTTATTTCTCTGGGAGGGAGGGTGGAACTTAAATGTACTCTTCCAGATTACAAATCTGCTTTAAATAGTTGAAAGTAAAGAGAAGAAAAAAACAAATTAACAGAAACCACAATGATCAATCTTGTTAACAGACGAATCTTTCCAAAACTCAGGAGAATCTTGTTTAACCCAAAAATCAATGTAATATTCAATTTTTCTGTTCAGTACTAACAATTAAAAGCTAAAAGGCAGTCCCCTGTCCCCTAACTCGCACATACCTTCCTGCAAACCATACATGAAGACAGCATCTAGGGAAAAAAGCTATGCAGATATAAAACACATGAAATTAAAATCAGTTTCTACAGTAGAGGAAATGCAGTGGTAGCTACAAAAGAGTCATTTGCTGAAAATTTTTGAAAAATTTATAGGATTTTAAAGGTTTTAACTGGTAAGAACATTCAAAAGTGTTTCTTTGTTATACAGTAGTGTTGTACTTTGAGGTAAATTAGAGTTAGTTTCACGACTAACTCACTTGCTGTAAGTAACTTCATTTCTCTGAAAACTAGCTGCATGTTTTTGAGACAGTGTTCTTCTCTAAAGCGATAATACAGGGCATTGGTATGAAAAAAGGTCAATGCTTATACTTGACCAAGGCCATCTTTGAACTGGAAAAGAGGCCACACCTGAGAGGAGGTGCAAATGACCCTGAACTGAGCAGTGTGTTCCATTCCATGTCACATTCGGTGTAAACTTGAGAGTTTACAAGGGTCCCGTTCTCTTCTGCGATGGCTAATGAACAGTGAGGACTTCATCTGCCTGGTTGTTTCTGATCCTCGATCTATGTGTTCCTGAATCCAGTTCCTGCGTCTAGCTCCCTCCTAGCTGTGGACCCATTCCCTCGTTTCGGCTCTGCAGCATTTGTAGTGACATGCAGTTGTTGAGGGGATGTGTGTGATCTCATATATTTGTATCTATTTTATTACTTTCTAATTATTTCTATTATGATTATTATTAATATTATCATCATCGTCATCATAGTTTAATTAAAGCCATAGTTTTAGTTTCCAACCTACAAGTCTTTTTCCTCCCATCTCCCTCTTCCCCTTCCCTGCTGGGGGGGGAAAGAGGAGAGCGGGGGGTTTTGGAAGCTCAGCTGCTGGCAAGATTTAACCAGGTAAGGCTAAATGACAGATAGTCAGGAATTCTACATACATCATCTTATTTAAATAATTATACAGCTACTATACACTTTAAGAACAGATAAATAATATGACTGAAACATTCCCCACACCCACACTTAAATTAAAATTTGAACATATATCCCATATATGCCCAAAATATGGAAGCAGTTAAGAGCAGCTTTGAGAGCACTTAATTCCAAAGCTTTCATATTATACTATTTTTAAAGTGTCGTGTCACCTTTTTTTTATTGTTTTAAATAAGCTTGCCCTTCAGAAAAAAAATCTGAGCTTGTAAGTGACAAGACTTTTACAACAGTTCTGAAACAAAGGTTATTGTGGCCTTTCATCTTCAGCATAACAAGCATCAAAATTACATTCCCATTTTCATTGCAGACCTTTCATATCTAGCCTGCATTTATTTATTTTGCCTGTCACATAAAATAAGAACACCACTTATCTTCCAAACTTCAGGTCTGGAAAAGGGGTAAATGAATCGTGAGGAATTTCTCACTGTAATTTTTAGATCACTAGCAGACTATTTCTTCATTAAAAAGGCTCAAAAAATTCTACACTTCCAATCAAATAGAGACAGTGAGAGAAACAGTAGCTTTCCTGAACTTACTCAAGTCAGCTTAGACCATAATAACTCTTAAGGATATTCAGTAACCCAAAACTAACCTTACAAAACTAAATACCCAGAAGATTATTCTAGGTGGCATTAAAAAAAAACCATCAGAAACTAACTTAACTGGACTCAGGAACAGGACTGCTGTTATTGCTCTCATCTAGTGAGAAAGGATCTTGGTCAATTTTTAGGTCATATATAGCACTGCCAGTTAACTGAAACTATTTGAGTTTGTGTAGTACATTCTCTTGGAATAGAAGACAAAAAGTCAATTTTCAAAACTATACATAGGTAAACTGTAGTCTAGTTCCATTCATAACAACTTCCTACATAAAATCAATGTTCATGAAGGAAATAGTCACATATTCAAATATTCTTTAAATAAGAAAAAAAGCAAGGACAAGAAAAACACATAGAACTACACAAAAAGATAATACTTGTCAAGCATGAAGACAATAAACTTTAAAACCATAAAAAGAAAATAGTATTCATGTCTACTTTTTAGATTCTACTGAATCTTAACAATTTGTTATGAAAGCTTAACAGAATTGAAAACTTTTTTCACTTTTATAATACATACCAAGAGAGAGTATCACCACTATATCTGATCTTCGCAAAAGCAGAATCAATAATACACAATCATTTTTGAGGCACTTTCTATCTTCTCAGCTTTAAAAAAATCACTAACCTAAAAACAGCCAGCTTAATTACAGGATGAATACTGAACTCATGCTTCTAGTCATATGATTCCAAACATTAAAAGCATTGACTGCAGTTTGGATAAAGTATTCAAAACTAACTTCATCTCCATTCTGTAAAATGTCTTACCCACTAAGGCTATAGCTACCCATAGTTGCGACAGCTGCAGACTTACAGCACCAGGCACCAAGATACTAGTCTATTTTGCAGAAGGGATTGCTTCTTTCACATTCACCAAGTTACTAATGTGAATACTTTTTAATTGTTTTAGATTTAAACTTACTAAACTAACATCATTTACTGATACATTAGAAAAAAAACTGCTATCAGAGCTGAAGAGTAGTCTCCCACACAGGCACAGTAATAAGCAGCTGCATGAGTGGTAAAGTCTTTAAGGGAGTCTTAATTAACAACTTATAAATAATTTAAAAAGAAAAAACTTAGAACGTAATCCCTTAGCATTAATCTGAAGGCTGTGGACGTGGTCTTCCTGGACTTCAGCAAAGCCTTTGACACAGTTTCTCACAGCATTCTGCTACAGAAACTGTCAGCCTCTGGCCTGGACAGGCGCACACTCTCCTGGGTGGAGAACTGGTTGACTGGCCGGGCCCAGAGAGTGGTGGGAAATGGAGTTAAATCCAGCTGGAGGCCAGTTACAAGTGGTGTTCCCCAGGGCTCAGGGCTGGGTCCAGCCCTGTTCAA
>WAAB01012443.1:0-23797 GCA_013389865.1 Piaya cayana
ACCTGGATTTCTAATTACATGTGTATTCATGTTGCTGCTATTATTCTGGTCACTGTGTTGCTAAAAGAGACAAGTACGAAAATTGTCATTGATAAATCCCAAAGTTGCATTTGAGTCCTTCAGTAAATAGCCTAAGAAAACAGACTCATTTACTATGAACAGTAAAATACACTTTAAATGTATTGAGTGTACTCAATTGATAATTAAGTAAAGTAGTTATAAAATTTCAAATATATATTTGCATATTTGGAGAGTCTGAAAGCATTACCTGAGATTCTTGGCGTTTTTTGATTGCATGCTTATACAACTTGTGCAGCTTTCTGGCATCAAATTCTGTAAACTTGGAGACAAAAATCCACAAGTTTCTGAGGAAAAAGAAAGAGAGGTTATAATTCTTCAATATATTAGTTTTTATTTTATCATACAACAGAACATGGACTTAAATGAAATTATTTCAACAGTACTTTAGGAAACTGAAATAACAGTAAAGTCTATAAACAGAATATTACCTAGCTGCACAGGAAACATTACTTAGCTGTCTTTTAAACATTTGAGAAATTCCTTTACTAATTTACCATTTTGTAATATTTATCACAATGACTGACTGCAGAATGCAAAGTGCATGAAAAGTAGTGTTAATGGTAATTCTGTTAATAGAATGATTTGTGCAACTGCATGAAAATGTAGGTGGTTTTTTGTGCAAGTCTTCTGGAAGATTATTTGAAATATGTCAGAATACAGAGTAGTAAATACTTGAGTTAAGATTCTTCCAAACTTGAAATCTCTTGCAGTGTAAGACATTTTACCTACATGCCCTATTTCCTACAGATATCAGAATTTTTCCACAGAATTCCAAAGCCTAGTCAAAGCATTTGAAACCAAATGAGAAATCTGAAAGAGGATGGAAGTAGAATAGCAAAAACTTTGATCCTAACCTATGCTATAAAAGAAGAAAGGAAAACAAATCAAATCTTCTGGTGTTAAGAAGCCAAAACTCTAAAGACAACATTTGCTTCTATGATTGCAGATACCAAATATAAAGGCTAGAATTCTTTTCACAAAATTTACAGGTCAACTGCTTAAAAGACTACAGAATACCACTGTTCTGATTAGTGTTTAGTTCAGAAACATCTCAAGTGTGTAAGCTCAAGAAGCATCTATCTGCTCTTTCACTGTGATGATTTAAACATTATAGTTTTGTCCAAGAGGTTTGCAAAAGTAGATGCAGCCAGCCAATTGTGCACCCAGTGACATCTTTATAAGAAATATAGAATTAATACCTTTACTAAATTCTGTCTCTAATAAGAGAGATGAAATACATAGTTTAATAATCTACATATCATACTGTAGCATTATTATGAATCAACATTATAGTAGCTCTACTATGAATTTCCACTCAAAGAAATATAACATTTACCAAGGTGTCCAAGACATAGATACTAGTTTTGTATTTCAGTTCATCCCAATATTTTGAAGTAAAGCAAGTACAAAATCATTCAAACTTCAACACACAAATTTATAATGGCCTAGTTTTAGCATAAATAAAAAACCCCAACAAACCAAACCAAACTTCAAAGTTGAAAAAAAGCCAGATTCTTTAATAAGAATTCTTTTCCACTAAGCATTAAATATACTCTAAATACAGTTATTTTGTTTCCTTTTGGTTGTAATAAGTAAGATGGCTCCACCTACTGGACAAAATGTATTGCTATGCAAGTATGAAAAAGTGGATCCATTAAAAGCTGGAGTCATTTATAATCATCTTTTATAAGTCCTTATTTATTACAGCAGAAAAATACCAGACAGGAAGAATAAGAAATGAGAAATAATTAAAAAAACATTCTGCTTAACAGAAGCTATTATGGATTTTCCTTTACCAAGAAAAATAACGCAAAATAACTTACTTTCTCCACTGTTTAATTTGTTCAGGATTTGTGTAGTCCTTCAGACATTCAGTAATGTGGTCCCCAATTTTGATTAGGCACTGTCTAGTATGCTCCAGCTGTTCCCTTTCAGAAAGACCTTTCTCTGGTCTATCCAGTTGTTTCAATGCTGCTTTAACAGGCCTCATTCTTTCTTTGCACTATAAAATGTAAAAAAGGAATACATTAATTAAAAGGAAAATAAAAAGATTTAAAAAATTCTAAAATGTGACCAACCCCTACTGTGCTATTTATACATGCAAAGACAGTACTATTGTAAGCCAAATGAAAAACAAGTCTTTGCTCACATATCTTTTAGTTTTACTACAAGGTTTCATTTGGGAAAAGTAGTATTTTAAATCCAGTTGAAATTATACTCCTATATGAAAGCATTAGATTGTATGTAACAAATATTAAAGATGTAAGAAAGCACTAACATAATATAAAAGATTTTTATAATGGAAAGGAATTATAACTAGGTTTCACAATCTTAGCATCATAGAATGGTTTGGGTTGGAAGGGACCTTAAAGATCATCCAGTTCAAACTCCCCTGCCATGGGCAGGGACACCTCCCACTAGACCAGGCTGCTCAAGGCCCCATCCAAATTGGCCTTGAGATATGCTAATTAGATTTCATCTGAGCATGGTTTGAAGATAAATATACCTTTCAGAACAGAGGGTCTAGTCAAAAAAAGTTCTATACGCAAACCCAACCTACAATTGCTCCCATTAAGGAAGAGAGGCAAGTCTATGTATCCAGAATCAAAAATAGGAGGCATTTTGGAGAACATCACCATCACTGTGTCAACATCTAGGGACAACTCAAAAGGCAGTGAAGCTGTTCTGTTACCTTGCCATTAAGCAATTAGGCTGTTACATTACATGTTGCAGTAACCACAGCTTAAAGCAACCTTTATAAAGAGTTTACAAAGTATACTGCTTAAGTTAAAGTTAAGGTGAACATAGAAGTGCAATTGTATACGAGAATAAAGTAATTTTCAGTCACCTAGCCACACACAAGATATCCTGTAAATTATGGACGAGTCACTTATAACTTTTAGATAAAAGACAAAATACAAACTAAAAAAACCCCACATACATAATAAATTGGTCACTACCACACTGATGAGAAATTTGCCTCTCTCAGCCAGCACCACAGCAGATCCATTAAACATGTCTGGCAGTAACAGGCAACTGTTGAGACCTGAATGACAGAACTTCCATAGCAGAAAAGTAGCTGCTCAAAGTAACTCTTTTCAAAAGTTCCAATCAACCTATAAAACTTTACATAGATTGAGTTTACCTACCTTGTTTTCTTTCAATATTGATTCTATGGTGGTAAAAGTAGTGATATAACTAAAGTTCTTTTGGTATCAGAGGTATTACTCTGGCAAGATATTTCTAAGGACTTGAGAATTTGTTACTTCCTCTCTCTAACNCTTCCTGGGCAGCCTGTTCCAGTGCCCAATGACCCTTTCTGTGAAAATTTTTTTCCTAACGTCTAGCCTAAATCTCCCCTGGCGGAACTTGAGGCCATTCCCTCTTGTCCTGTCCCCTGTCACTTGGGAGAAGAGGCCAGCTCCCTCCTCTCTACAACCTCCTTTCAGGTAGTTGTAGAGAGCAATGAGGTCTCTCAGCCTCCTCTTCTCCAGGCTAAACAACCCCAGCTCTCTCAGCCATTCCTCATAGAGCCTGTTCTCCAGCCCCTTCACCAGCCTTGTTGCTCTTCTCTGGACTTCATTTCTTTCCTTTTAGGAGCAGTATCCAGAAATTATTATGGAGGATGGATCTTCACAGTCTGTATTTTAAAACTATTCAGTGCACAGATGACTAGACAAATAGTCTTCACTATACTGCATAAATGCAATAAAATATCACTGTTGGTCTGAAAACAAAAGTGACTTTAATGTAGTGTTGATAACCCTTTACTGATCTAATATTTTACTAGCAATAGATATCTGTTTTATAATAACTAATAGCAGAATCAAGAACATCACAAATTGTGTTCATTTAGAATTTCAAGTGTAAACACCAAGTTATTAACAAGGGACTTACCACACTGAATGTCTTCTGATCCAGTTCTTCAGATTCTTCAGATATAGGCACTGGTTCACTAGTTGCAGTAATATGAACTGGAATATCCAACAATGAAACTTTTTTATTTTTTTCTTTATTTTCAGATTTGATTTCATTTACCTAAGAAGAAAATATGAAAATATATCCGATAAGCAAACATTATTTTGGGGCTGGAATTACACTGCAATTAGGCAATCACTGTAATTACTGCATTCTCCTCAACAATAACAAGAAAAAAAAAATCTGACATTTGGTGACAGCACCTTTTATTTTCTCTCTCTGAGGGATGGAGAAGGAGAATGGACAAGTTTCTTGTACCACTTGCATTCTCAGTCCCACTAAGCTATGCATCTTTAAAGAGGTAATTTCCCATTTCATTTGCCTGTCCTTGTAGTTACAAGTGATAAAAACAAATATTCAAGTGATACAAAAGATTTCAGTGAAATGACAACTGTAAAGTAAATGATCCAAAATATCTTTTCAACTCAAAATAGTTCACAAAAGCCTGGTGGTCTTTTCTAGTGCTATATAAGAAAAAGTAAACCTAGTTACCTTTTCTTCCTTTACTTCTTCTTTCTGTGGGGATTCTTTTACTCTGTTTTCTCTCTTTTCTTTAATATTTTTTATTTCTTTCTTATCGTCTTTTTCTTTTTTCTCCCTTTTCAAATCCCTCTTATTTTCCTTTTCTTTTGTCTCTCTTTTTTCTTCAGCTTCCTTCTTTATACCAATATCCGACTCAAGCTTTTCTTCATTTTCTTTTTCTGCTTTTATTTTTTTATGTGGAAGTTTCACTGAAACAATCTCATCCTGCAATACACAACCATATATGTCACAACACGTTGAGTTCTTAAATATAAAAGTACAGTAAAATGTACTTTTTATCTGTGGGTGATTTCTTTAGACTTAGGNGAGGTCTACTAAAAAATCTAGTGTCCTTTCAGATACAAATTCACAAAATTATGTGCAACATGGCCCCTAAACTTCATCTTTTTTTTTTCTCTCTCTCTAGTGGTTTCTGCTCATGTGATAAATTTAAATAAATTACCCAACAAAAACAGAGGCCTAAAGGAATACATCAGAAGTAATAAAAACATAATAAAGTTGAGCAGTCTATTAGAATAATGAAAACCCTGAAATACACAGAAGCATTCACTTGCGTGTCTCAAAACATCATTTTGGAACACCTCTCCTACAAGAACAGGCTCAGAGAGTTAGGGTTATTCAGCCTGGAGAAGAGAAGGCTTCGGGGAGACCTTATAGCGGACTTCTAGTACTTAAAGGGGGCCTATAGGAAAGATAGTGACAGACTTTTTAGCAAGGCCTGTTGTGACAGGAAAAGGAGTAATGGTTTTGAACTAAGGGAGATAGGTGTTGGATTAGTCAGAAACATTAGTTTTCTATTCAGATGTTACATTTCTAGCAGATACAACACTCAAGTCTAAAGAACATTGAAATTGCAAAATGTCACTTGTAATTGGGAAACAACATTATTTTATATTATTATTTGGAAAACTAATCATAGTGTCTGAGCTACAAGCTTATCATTAAATTAATAAAGATATCTTCCACTTGATTATGTTGATGTAATATTAGCTGCCACAGAAGAAGGATGCCATTCAAGTGCTTCAATTTTATTAAGTCAAACAGAAGATCAAATAGAAAGCGTTACCAATAGAAACAACTGAATAGCCATCTTTACTATATGAATTAAGTTTACCTCATTATCCTCATCATCTTCATCAGATTTTTCTGAGGGTGGTGATGAGGAGTCACTTTTTATTTCTTCTTTAATTTTTGCAGCCTTTGTTGCTCTGTTCTTCTTAGTTCTTGCTTTCTTCCTCTTCGAATTGCCCTGAATGTGAATTAGTACCTTTATTATATCAACTGAAAAGTGTCTTTGCACCACAGTTACAGAAAAAACCCACCTGTTTTTTATGTTAAAAGAAAGTATTCATATTATTTATTGCCACTAATGACCAAAACTTTTCTTAGGACTGGAAGCCAAGCCTAATGCAACAGTAGAGAATATATGCAAATAAAAAGAGACTAAAACAATATTAAACTTGCAATTAATTCATTGAGTTAGTCTCATTTAATATGATGCATACACAGAAAAGTTGCACAAAGCAGAGTGGAACTAAGAATAAAAGTAGTATCTGCTGACATGTCCATAAGCATATTATGTTATCTTGCTACTGAAAATCAAGCTTTACTTACTGCACCAGTATGTCTTTGTGCTTCTTTCCTTGTAAGGTCTTTATTCAGTAATTTAATGAGGTAATCTGCACGGGTCTGTAACTGCTTGGCCTGGGGTTTCTTATCTGGATCATCAGGTAAAATCTGAGGAAAGCAATGGTAGCATCAGCTCGGAGTATGCATTATCAAGTTAGGAAGCTCTAGTTTGGAGCACTGGGAAACTAAAACTCTAAATTAAAAAAAAAAGGTAAAAAAAGAATCCACGCCAACTATACCTGACCAATATGCCAGCATGCTTCAAGGAACGGAGAATGTCTTAAAAGCTTTATTTTTCCCAAAACACACAACTAACCATAGAATTATAGAATGGTTTGAATTGGAAGAGACCTTAAATATCATCCAGTTCCAACTCCCCTGCAACGAGCAGGGACACCTCCCACCAGATCAGGCTGCTCAAGGCCCATCCAACCTCGCCTTGAACACTTCCAGGCAGCCACAACTTCCNTGAGGTAATCTGCACGGGTCTGTAACTGCTTGGCCTGGGGTTTCTTATCTGGATCATCAGGTAAAATCTGAGGAAAGCAATGGTAGCATCAGCTCGGAGTATGCATTATCAAGTTAGGAAGCTCTAGTTTGGAGCACTGGGAAACTAAAACTCTAAATTAAAAAAAAAAGGTAAAAAAAGAATCCACGCCAACTATACCTGACCAATATGCCAGCATGCTTCAAGGAACGGAGAATGTCTTAAAAGCTTTATTTTTCCCAAAACACACAACTAACCATAGAATTATAGAATGGTTTGAATTGGAAGAGACCTTAAATATCATCCAGTTCCAACTCCCCTGCAACGAGCAGGGACACCTCCCACCAGNCAACTAATATAGTCTTGGAAATAGTTTCACAAAGTTTACTGTAAACTCAAGAAACTAGTCTCAGATTTCTGTTTCCACTCTCATAGTTTACCTAAAAAAATCCAGAGCCCCTGTACCACTGTCATCCACAGTTCACCTAGTTCTGCCTTGTGCTTCTAAATGCATTAACTTATTACCACAGGATATTTCAGAAGCCAAAAATATAAATGAGTAGTTACATAAAACAAGCAAATTAATGGAAGGCAGGGGCAGGATATCATTAAACAGATTTGTATACAACTCTGGCTCCTCAAATCCCAAAGTTACAGGTTGCTGGCAATGTCATTGCGTTTGCTTCACTCCAGTCTTTCCCTAAATGTTTCTCACTACTAAGCAGCCACTGCACTACTTCTAATCTGACAGATATTCTCATGTTGCAAATGAAACAGTTTCATGTAAAGAAAACAAGGATAGGAAAACCAAAACCCCAAAACAACCTTCCCTCCAAAAGATTAAGAATAAATTTAACAAAGCTAGAGCATTTAAACTAGGGAAGCAAAAGATGGAAGTGAAAGGATTTAAATGACAGAGATCCAAATATATAGAATACAGAAACATAACAGACTCTAAGAGGGTATACTTCAACTGAATACACAAAAATCTTGAAATGTAATTATCTACCAGAAGGATACAAAGGAGTACAACTAACCTAACTTCTGGGCAATTTCAGTTATCATAAAATAACCTCTTTCAGTAGCTGTTCTTATTAATGTTATTACCTAAACAAAAAAAGTCCTTGATGAAATTTTATAATGACATACCTTCTGTGTCAAACTAAGATCAGGATCCATTTTTATCATTTCCCAGCTGCCATAACCATATTCATAGATGCCTATTAACAGATTGGAATCATCTTCCTTACCCCAATCTATATCAAAATGAGCTGCCTTGGTATGGCATGGGATGACATATCTAGTAGAAATAAATTAGAAACATAAATAAGCAATCTTAAATCTAGCAAGGGAGAGGGGAACATATCCTGGTATGTTTAGGTAAGTAATCCAGTAAACCTGATTAGGAATCAGGTTTTTCTTACAATTTCTGTAAAATATTTATTGAAATCAGGATTTAAACATGTTTTAAAGCAGATCAAGATTAAGATATAAAGAACAATAGATATGGCCATGGAATGAGTCAGAACCGGCTTACCATGAAGATAAGCTTAAAATATTACTCAAGTGTAACTGCTAACTGAATAAGCAGATAGTCTAGGGACTATGATACACTAAATAGCAAGCTAAAAAGTTCAGATAGCTAAACAACTACCAACAATTGCCATCTGCTCCACTTTGACAAATATCGCTTTCTCTCAGGCAGAGGTGACACAAAGCAGCTCCTCAACAAGCCTAATTTCTAGTCTGGAATAATTAAGAATAACTGAACCCAGTCCCCAATGAATATAGTTCAGAAGCCAAATCAAATACTGGCTTCTAAGGAAAGAGAAGAAAGAATAAAGAATGAATGTGGAGCAGGTTGCTGCTGTCAGTTCATAAAGGGAATGAAGCGACACTGGTGTCCCAGCGTGCTTAGAAACTGGATTGCTTAAATATATGCAGAAAAGCCTTGAATAGCTTTCTACATTACGGTTCCCTTTCAGAAAAGAAAAATAAATAAAAAAAACAAAAAACCTTTTCCTTTCTTCTGGATCTGAAGGAATGGATTTGTGCAATGGTTCCAACTCTTCTTCATGAGAGATGACTAGCTTTGCATTCACCTGCACTCCCGATATTCGGAATGTTGGGCCTTTAACTTTCCCAAGTCTACCTCCTTAAAATAAAGGACCAAATTATTAAAATATTTAGCCTTTATGTGTACCTTATAGACAAACAAAGAAAAAAAGAAAAAGAAACTTTGATGCTGTAACAGCAGACATTAAATTATAACAAGTGACTTTTTCTTAACCAAACACTTTTACTTAAAACTCGAGAATCTCAAGGTCTTCCAGTTAATAATAGCAGATTAATTTTAAATATTATGGTAAAAGAAAGACATGCTGCATTCTACAGCAACAATACACTCAGGGAAAGGGGGAAAAACACAAACCGCAAAAGTCTTAATATAATACTTTTTTCTAAATCACCTAGCATGCTAACATTTTGTTAATGTTTTCCCCTATGTTTTGCTATAATCAGAATGCAAGAATTATTCAGAACTCCTGACACTTTTTATTCTACTCCCCCACCCCCAAACATACTTTACCTGCTCTTTCTTGTCCAAAGGAATTGTCCTTTAAAGCCTTACTGCATCCATTATGTACAAGTTCTCCTAGACGCCTAAGGTCCGTCTCAGATTTATCAACTAGCTCAGCATCCCTAGCTATAGCATCTAACCTGTAAGGAAACAAATATGTTTTTACAACCCTAAAACTTCAGTATTAAGAATGACTCCTTTGTATTTTGAAACTAGATAAGTGATCATGTAAGTTATAATTCACCCACACTTACTATGCCTTGTACAATTTTGATCCACACAGTTAAAAGCAGCTATAGAAAAGAATACAGAAACTATAAAAAAGGGTTTTTCACATAGAGGACAATACAACAGAAACTATAAGGACCTTAACTATAAAGTTTTGAGTTACATTACTACATATTCTTTTAAATAGAAAAGAAACTATTCTATGAGATCCAACACAAAAACCTGAAATTGTGCCTGTAACTCTTTCTGTTTAAAAAATTAAGAAAATCAACTATGATCACCTTCAAAATAGTTCCCTTCTGAGTTGACACACAACTGCATATGAGGCTGCCGACATTAAAAGCAATTCCACACCTCATTTTCTGAAAGGCTGTTGAGGATCTGTCATTTTTGCTTTCACATCTTTTACTGACAAAAATGGGTTCCTTTGAGCACCGACTTGATCTTTGGTATATCTCCACCGTAAGCCTCAGTCAATAATTGAAAAGTTTCCATCACAGATTCCTTCAATTTCACCAGGAACTTGATGTGAACTCTCTGTTCACTCTTTCACACTGACATTTTCTGATCGAGGGTCAGAAAATGTCTGTATTTGAACACGCGTCCACTCATACTGAGCAAAGCGACTGAGTTGAGCCTTGTCTCACTGTGATAGATTAGAACATGTCTTATAACCATGCCTTTGTCTTTCCCCTCCCACTCTTGGTTCCTGAGCTATAGGGTTAGTTTCGTTTGAGTTTTTTTGCATCGGACCTTGTACGCAATAAGATCATATAGACTATAAATACTATTAAAGAAAATGAAGTTGGGAAATTATTCTCAAAATACAGAGTAATACAGAAAGTTTAAAATAACTGTCAATGAGAAAAACGCAAAACTGGCAGTAAGCTTGTGGAAAGCCTATGGCTTTATCCACTCTATCAAACAAGAAAACTGAATGATTGTCACTAATGCAGATTAAACAAGACAGTAGGTAAAGTATAAAGAAAAACAAGTAGTCTCACAAAACTGAAAGATTTGTCATACTGTCTGTCTACATACATAATATATATGAAGAAAGGAAAACAAAAAAGAATTTAAATTCACGTTATATTCGAGGCAAAAGATTAGGCACACTATTTTCTCTTCAACCTAAGGTTTCTTGATGTATTGTTCTAATATTAATGAAAACAAGGTTCCAAGTTGCTATATAAATATAATCAAATAAGTTTACCTTTCAAGTGGGCCACCAAATTTCTTGTAACTCTTGATAAACCTAGCAACAGAAAATAATTTTGCAGTTAAAAACGTATGCTTAACTACTAATACATTTTTTAAATCAGTATAAAGTCTTAGTACAAGACTATATGGACAATACAAAGAAAATAAGAACTAGAGAGACTAGGGCAGCTTAATATATAATAAAGAGGAGCTAGCTGCAATTTTATGGTGATTTTAAGACTTAGGAAAACATAACATAACATGCTTTCCTAAAGATAAAAGAATGCAAGCACAAGAATACCCCTGACAAAAGCAGCAAACCATTATATTTTAGATGAAAAGGAAACAATGGTCTTTAAGGTTATTCATCTAAAAAATATTTTATAAACTTTATAGCATTTTAGAGAAACATGAATAGTTACATTACAGAAGCAAAGTAGCATTTCACAAACCAATCAAAGTAAAGCAAAATAATTTCTCCTCCTTCTACCAAAGAAATATTTTTAGCACCAAATATTGATCAGATCAACTGTACAGATTCACTTATGTACTGGTTTTCATTGAGATAAATTTAACTTTATTCAGAGCACCAGATCTGTTAGCATGTTTTAGATTTGTGCTGAAAGCAGCGTTGATAACACAGGGATGATTTAGTTACTGCTGAGCAGTGCTAACACAGAGTCAAGGCCATTTTCGTTTCATACCATCCCACCAGCAAATAGGCTGGAGTGCACAAGAAGTTTGGAGGGGATGCAGATGGGACAGCTGACCCCAACTGACCATACCATATGATGCCATGCTCAGCAATAAATGCTGCAAGAAGGAGGAGTGAGAGGGGATGTTCAGTGTTATGGCATTTGTCTTCCCAAGTAACTGTTGTGCACAATGAAGCCCTGCTTTCCAGGAAATGGGAATGAATCCCTTGTATTGCTTTGCTTGTATATGCAGCTTTTGTTTTTCCAACTAAACTGTCTTTATCTTAACCCACAAATTTTCTCATTTTCATTTTTACCCTTCTGATTCTCTCCCTGATCCTTCTGGGGGAGACTGAGTGAGCAGTTGTGTGGTGCTTAGTTGCCTACTGACGTTAAACTAGAAGAATTTATCAAAATGGAGGGGATTAATTTAATTTTAGTTTTAGTTTTAAAAAGCACCACATAAGATTAATTCAGCTACAATGGCAAGAAATTTAAACCAAAACAAAATTCACTGAACCTTTTGTAGGTATTTCCACAAAAAATGCGTGTATTGTTTCTTAAACTACAGTTTTTAGATTAAATGATGGGAAGTAGAATATTCTGTTTATGGGGTTAAAAAAAAGTTCATCCATTTTAGAAACTGTTTCTTTGAAATCACTGTCCTCAGGGTATGCAGGAAGAATAATACATACTTAAAGACTGTAAAACAATTGAGAACATTTTTTGAACCCAATGTTCTGTTACACAGAATAAAGCCCTAAATGCCTAGAATAAAAATTTTCAACTAAATTCAGGAAAAATAGATTGTTTTCCATATTTTCAAACTCTAAAATGATAAAAACATATGTTCTGTCCTTTTAAACATGCATGTTCCCTCACATCTTACCGCCTAATCTCTGCATCGCTAAATCCTTTAATATTTTCTCGAGGAATAGTTCGTGGTCGTCCACGTTTTTTTGGTCGTTTTCTTTCTGAGATGGAGTCACTATCAGATCCAGAATATCTTCTCCTACTGCGTTTCCCTTCACTTCCATTAAAGCTGATCTGGAATTTCAGATTAAGTAGTTCAAAGGTATGCAACTAAAACATTTTATTAATGTGTTACCTAGCCTGTCAAAAATGGAGGGGTATGGGGTGCCACATGTGAAAACTACCCAACCCAAAAGTACAAGTCAAAACAACAGCAACAAAGAAAACAATCAAAAAAAAGAACAAAATAATAATAAAAAAGGTTAGTTGGTCTAAACCCAGAGATACCTGTTTTGCAGAGTTTCTCATTCTTGGGAGCATATATATTTCTTCAAGCTCTTTTTGTCTTTCCTCTTCTTCTATTCGTCGCCGCTGGACTTCTGGAATGATTTCTTCCCAGTTTCTTAAATTTTGTTCTGGTTCCAACTCAATGTCATCTTCATCCATATTAGAAAAGTTAGCCACCTTATGTATTGAAATGTAAGTATTTTCACCAAATCAATATGAGCTTTTATTTAAAAATAGAGTAATTAATACTTCAGGAAAGCTTAGATCAGAACGGCAGGTTTTATTTATTTATATATACAGAAAATGTACACATATAAAATGCTTCATGAAGCACTGCCTCATATATGAAAATACTTTCATTAGAAACACACACTCCAAGCAACATGACTGAATATAAAAAGGATAATCTTTTTCTTCTTTTACAAGTTAAGTAATATATAAACACTATGAAATACCTCCCCAATAGCTGTGATTGTTGTTCAATTTCTTTCAAAGCAGAAAGCAAGTCTAACTGAATGCCCAAGTTAATATGAAACTATAATAATGTAGAACTAAACAAACATTAATAAACTGTAGAAATCACAATAAGTTACAAATGAATGATTAGCAGGAAAGTGATTTAGTATTCTACTGATCTAAAACAATCTAAAACAATTCCTGCCCTGCTTTAAACAAAAAACAAGTAAAAACATAACCCACACATCAAGCCTAAACAACAACAAGAAGATACACACATACCCCAAACCACCCTAAACAATTGGGACCCACTTAATATTTTAAGTTTTATCCAGTTAAGCATATCTGGTATTCACATTTACACGGGAGCTGAAAGGAATTTCTAGAAGTCATCAACTAAGAAATCCAAACCTCATTCTCTATGTTTAGAAGTAGCACAGGTGTTTAACAGCATAAAGCATTAAATGACAAAACAGCCCTCCCCAGTACTATGATAACTAAATCAAAGACTAATGTATTTGTAAATCCCTTTCTTATTTTTTTTTAGCAAAGTATATTACGCATTTTAAAATGTTTGCACTGGCAGTAATTACCCTGTATAGGTGAAAAGATACTCTATGCCAAAGAGTTGACTTATTGTTGCACCTGTTTCATAAGAATGAAGAAAAGATGAATAGGTATGCAAAAGTATGAGAAAAAGTAACATTTATAAAGAAAAATATAAATAAGGGAAGAGAGATGGAACAGAGCAATACCTTGAACTGTGAAAGCAACTCATCTCCTACAGTTAGTGGGCCCGGCTCATTTTCTCGAGTTTCAGCCCTCTTCAGGATTTCATCTATATCCATTTCCTGAAACAGAAGTTTCTCTTTACAACAAAATATTTCATACATATTTTTAGTTTCTCTGTCCATCAAGTGTAGGTGCACTGTTGCATATACCTGAGGCTCCTCTTCTTCCCCTTCAGGTTCTTTAAAAAGTTCCTCAGCACCAAACTTCAAAATTGCTGATAACTCTTCCTTATTAAAAGGTGTTGAGCTGAAATACAGAAAGTTTAAGATAAAGACTTTATCTTAGTGATTTTTTTTCAAATTACAATAATCATGAGTCAATCACACTTCCTTTTGACTTAAACAAAAATTATGTTTAATATATTAAAAAGATGGACAAAACCAACATACTTCGCAGTCTTTACTTGCATAACTCCTTACCACATATTTTTTGCCTTTTATTAACCAAGTGAAATTACATACTTTTTTCACTCAAATAGTCAGGTATACATAAGCATAAGTTAATATGAAAGAATAAACAAATATACCTGGAAGGAGTAGAGCCTGTGTGTAGTACAGTTTTCCCTGTAGTGTCCATTCTCTGAATTACTAAGTGATCCAACACCATCTTTTTCTTGGCTCTTTCAAGAATATCCTCTTCTACTGATCCTTTTGTGACTAGCCGATAAATATTAACCTATGNTACAGTTAGTGGGCCCGGCTCATTTTCTCGAGTTTCAGCCCTCTTCAGGATTTCATCTATATCCATTTCCTGAAACAGAAGTTTCTCTTTACAACAAAATATTTCATACATATTTTTAGTTTCTCTGTCCATCAAGTGTAGGTGCACTGTTGCATATACCTGAGGCTCCTCTTCTTCCCCTTCAGGTTCTTTAAAAAGTTCCTCAGCACCAAACTTCAAAATTGCTGATAACTCTTCCTTATTAAAAGGTGTTGAGCTGAAATACAGAAAGTTTAAGATAAAGACTTTATCTTAGTGATTTTTTTTCAAATTACAATAATCATGAGTCAATCACACTTCCTTTTGACTTAAACAAAAATTATGTTTAATATATTAAAAAGATGGACAAAACCAACATACTTCGCAGTCTTTACTTGCATAACTCCTTACCACATATTTTTTGCCTTTTATTAACCAAGTGAAATTACATACTTTTTTCACTCAAATAGTCAGGTATACGTAAGCATAAGTTAATATAAAAGAATAAACAAATATACCTGGAAGGAGTAGAGCCTGTGTGTAGTACAGTTTTCCCTGTAGTGTCCATTCTCTGAATTACTAAGTGATCCAACACCATCTTTTTCTTGGCTCTTTCAAGAATATCCTCTTCTACTGATCCTTTTGTGACTAGCCGATAAATATTAACCTATGCATATTATAAAAAGTGCTTCATTTACATGCTCAGTTTACACATGAAAACAATCAGATGAAGTTAACAAAAAACCCTTGAGTAAGAACAGGGAAAAATGTTAGCCATGATTACAAATCTTCTAAGTCTTATTGAACCAATATTTTATGCATTAAACCAGTCAATCATGTTATCATAGTCTCTATATGACCTATTTAAATAAAGAAAGAAATTCTTAGACCTCTCCTCTTTTAACTTCTGTGATTAGGCACATGCATGGTCGCAAGGCAAAGTGATATATCTGATTATTACTTGAAGTCTTCAGCAAGAAAGAAATCCAAGGAAAACTATGAACTATTTAACTTTAGGTTAAAACGGATGCACCTGAAGTATAGCAGTTACTTTCTAGAATGACATGAAGCCAATGAACATGGGACAAGTCCACAACTCTTCTCCCTACCTACCCATCCGTATACTACAGCTGCCATGCAATCTCTCTGTCCAGGAAGATTCTTAAACTTTTAAAAAGGCAAATTAGCATTATTAACATTTTTAGATGTTCTTGGTAAGTATTAGTTATTCTCAAAATACATGAGAACTGTAATGGCCCAGACAGATAGGTTATGGCTACCACACGAAACACCTTCATTCAGGTTTGGAGCTTAGAAGACAAGTGTGTGTACCTGTTTCTTCTGTCCAATCCTATGTGCTCTAGCCTGTGCTTGCAGATCATTCTGTGGATTCCAGTCAGAATCAAATATAACTACAGTGTCAGCAGATGCCAAGTTTATACCTAATCCTCCAGCTCTGGTCGACAGCAAAAAGCAGAAGTCCTGAAATTATAAAATAAAAAATAGCTTTATATTTATTATCTATAATACACCCCAAGGAACCAATATGACACTTCTTTATATGCTCTGTGGAGCACACTATGAATTCATACACTTAAAGGATATCATAAACATATATTAGACTTGTAATGCAATAAGGTGCTTGTCACTGAACCATAGAATGGCTTGGGTTGGAAGGAACTTTTAAAGGTCATCTAGTCCAATTCCTCCTGCATTGAGAAGGGGCATCTTCAACTAGTGCAGGTGGCTAGGAGCCCCATCCAACCTGACCTTGAATGTTTCCAGGGATGGGGCATCTACCACCTATCTGGGGAACCTGTGCCAGTGTTTCACCATCTTCATTGAAAAAAAATTCTTCCTTATACCCAGTCTAAATCTATCCTTTTAGTTTGAAACCATTACCCCATGTCCCATCACAATAAGCCCTACTAAAAAGTCTGTCCTCATCATTCTTACAAGCCCCCTTTAAATACGGAAAGGCCACAATAAGGTCTCCCCAGAGCCTACTCTTCTCTAGGCTTCAGCTCTCTCATCATTTCCTCATTGAAGAGGTGTTCCATCCCTCTGATAATTTTTGTGGCCCTCCTCTGGGCCTGCTCCAACAGGTCAATGTCTCTCCTGTGCCGAGGACTCCAGAGATGGATACAGTATTCCAGGTGAAGTCTCACAAGACCAGAGTAGATGGGGGAATCACCTCACTCAACCTGCCGGCCACACTTTTTGATGTAACGCAGGATATGGTTGTCCTTCTGGGCTGTGAGCGCACATTGCCAGATCATGTCCAGCTTTTCATCCACCAGTACCCCTAATTTGTTCTCAACAGGGATGCTCTCAATCTCTTCGTCCCCCAGCCTGTTGCCCCGATCCAGGTGTAGGACCTTTCCCTTGGCTTTCTTGAACCTCATGAGGTTCACATGGGCCCACTTCTCAAGCTTATCCAAGTCTCTTTGAATGGCATACTGTCCTTCAGACTGCACCACTCAGCTTGGTGTCATCTGCAAATTTGCTGAGTGCACTTGACACCACTCCCTATGTCAATGATGAAGATATTAAACAGGACTGATCCCAGTATGGACCCCAGTACACCACTTGTCATAGATTTCCATCTGAACATTGAGTCATTGACCAGTACTCTCTGAATACGACCATCCAACCAATTTCTTATCCACCCAACAGTCCACCCATCAAAACCATATCTTTCCAATTTGGAGATAAGGATATTGGGGGAGACTGTGTCAAAGGCTTGGCAGAAGTTCAGATAAACTAAATCCATAGCTCTTCCCTTGTCCATTGATGTAGTCACACCATCATAGAAGGCCACTAGGTTGGTTAGGCAGGATTTGCCCTTGGTAAAGCCATGCTGGCTGTCTCAAATCACCTCCCCATCCACCACATGCTTTAGCATGGCTTCTAGGAGGATCCTGTTCCATGATCTTCCCAGGCCCAGAGGTGAGGCTGACAGGTTGGTAGATCCCAGGGTCCTCCATTCTGGCCTTTTTAAAAATGGGTGCAATGTTTCCTTTTTTCCAGTCACCAGGGACTTCCCCTGACTTTTCAAATATCATAGAGTGGTTTGGCAACTACATCAGCCAATGCCCTCAAGAATCTGGGACGTATTTTGTCAGGTACTTATGTACGTTCAGGTTCCTCAGGTGGCCTTGAACCTGATCTTACCTTGCAGTGGGAGAGACCTTTCTCCCCCAGTCCCCATCTTGCAGCCCATCCACTTGAGAGATATGGGAAGAGAGATTGCCAGTGAAGACTGAGGAAAAAAGTTGTTGAGAACCTCAGCCTTGCCCATGTCCATTGTTACCAGTTTGTTAGCCACTCATGTTCATCGGGGGGATGGGTGGGGTTATGCTTTCTTTGACCTTCCTTTTCTGGCTGACATACCTGTAGAAGCCTTTCTTATTATTCTTTGTATCCCTTGCCATGTTATGCTCCATCAGCGACTTGGCCTTCCTGACCCCATCCCTACACATCCAGGCAGTGTCCCTATTCTCTTCGCAGGATACCTGTCCCTGCTTTCACTGTATGCATTTCCTTCTAGCCCTTTAGCTCGACCAGCAGGTCTTGACTCAGCCATGCTGGTCTCGTCTTCCTTTCCTGATTTCTTAAACCTGGGGATCGAGAGCTCTTGCACTCTATGGAAAGCGTCCTTAAAGATCTGCCAGCTGTGTTCTGCTCCCTTGTCCCTGAGGGCAGTTTCTCAGGGGGTCCTGTTGACTAACTCCTCAAACAGATGGAAGTTTCCTTTCCTTAAACTCAGGGTCCTGACATTACTCTTTGCCTGACCCACATCCCTCAGGAGTGTGAATTCCACCTGTGTGTGATCACTGCAGCCCAGGCTGCATCCAGTCTTGATGTCACTCATGAGCTCACTTGCATTGGTGACCAACAGGTCCAGTAAAGCATCCCCTCTGGTAAGGCTGTCTATTACCTGGCTTAGGGAGCTATCCTCAGTGCATTCCAGGAGTCTCCTGGATTGCCTACAGCTCACCATGCTACTTTTACATCAAATGTCAGAGTGGACAAGAGCCTGCGAGCATAATGCTTCCTGTAGCTGGAGTAAGAAGGCTTTGTCAATAGGCTACCCTTGATCAGGCAGCCTGTAGTAGACACCAATCACAAGGTTACCTTTATTGCCTCTGTCTCTGATTCTTGGCTGTAAGCTTTTAACCTGCTCATGGCTGTTCTTCAGAGACAGCTCTTCACACTCTATCCATCTCTTGATGCAGACCCCTCTGCCCCTCCTTCCTCACCTGTCCCTTCTGAATAGCCTGTAGCCCTTGACAACCACACTGCAGTCATGGGATTTGTCCCACCAAGTTTCACTAATGGCAACTATGTCATAGCTTTTTAGCAGCCCGGTGGCTTCCAACTCTTCCTGTTTGTTGCCCATGCTGTGTAGAGGTGCTTCAGCTGGGCTGTTGGCTGTGTCACCTTATTGGAGGAACAGCCCTGAATTCCTTTGAGGTGTTTCCCTGTTAACTCAGTAGCCCCTGGCTCATCTCCATAAGACTTCAAGTATGCTTCAGTGTACCCAACATGTCTCAGAGCAACAGGTTGAGGAGCTTTGCTAGCACCCCATCCTTGGGATGTCGTCCCACAGGTTGTCACAGGCAAGCCTCATATTACCCCCTTCCACCTGCAATTCTAGTTTAAAGGTCTGTCTCTGAGCCCTGCGAGCTTGTGAGCAAAGTCCCTCTTCTCTCTTTGAGACAGGTGAAACCCATCTGACACCAGCAAGCCCAGTGCTGCATCATGAGCTAGAGTCAGTAGATCTCTATTAGAATAGAATAGAATGGAGTATTTCAGTTGGAAGGGACCTACAACAATCATCTAGTCCAACTGCCTGACCATTTCAGGGCTGACCAAATTAAAGCATGTTAAGGGCATTGTCCAAATGCCTTTTATACTTTGACAGGCATGGGACATCAACCACCTCTTTAGGAATCCTGTTCCAGAGTTTGACCACCCTCTTGGTAAAAAACTGCTTCCCAGTGTCCAGTGTAAACCTCCCCTGGTGCAGCTTTGAATCATTCCCATGTGTCCTAAAACTGGATACCAGGGAAAAGAGATCATAGAATGGTTTGAGTTGGAAGGGACCTTAAAGATAAGCACCTTCCTCTCCACTTCCCCTCCTCAGGAAGCTGTAGAGAGCAATGAGGTCATCCCTCAGCTTCCTTTTCTCCAGACTAGACAGACCCAAAGACTTTATCCACTCCTTGTAGGACATGCCTTTCAGCCCCTTCACCAGCTTTGATGCCCTCCTTAACATCCTTCTTAAATTGCAGGGCCCAGAACTGCACACAAGACTCAGGATGAGGCTGAACCAATACTGACTACAGTGGGATAATCAGCTCTTTTGACTGGCTGGTTATACTGTGTTTGATGCATCCCATGTTTGCCCTCTTGGCTGCCAGGGCATACAGCTCTGCCTCCTATTGAGCCTGCTGTCCACCAGCACTCACAGATCCCTTTCTGCAGGGCTGCTCTCCAGCCTCTCCTCTCCCAGTCTATACTTGTGCCCAGTGTTACACCATCCTATAATAAGGCATTTGTTCTTGTTAAATTTCATCCCATTAATCATAGCCCAATGCTCCAATTTATCCAGACCCCTCTGCAAGGCTTCTTGTCCCTTGAGAGAGTAAACAGCAACTCCCAGTTTGATATCATTAGAAAATTTGCTAATGGTGCATTCAACTCCTGCATCCAGATCGACGATAAAAATATTGAACAGAACTGGCCCTGGAATTGAGCCCTGGGGAACATCGCTGGTGACTGGTCTCCAGCCAGATGTAGCCCCATCCACAACAACCCTTTTAGCCCTGACCTTCAGTCAGTTCTTTAACCAGTGCACCATGAACCTACTCATCCCACACTTGGACAACTTGTCCAGAAGGATGCTGTGAGGGGCAGTATAAAAAGCCTTATTAAAATCCAGAAAAACTACATCCACTGCCTTCCCTTCATCCATTAGGCAGGTGATCTTATTGTAGAAGATCATATTAGTTAAACGGGACTTTTCCTCTGTGAACACGTTGACTGTGCCTGATGATTGCATTATTCTTTAAATGCCTTTCAACAGTACCCAGTGTGATGTTCTCCATAATTTTTCCAGGAACTGAGGTTAGATTTACAGGGCTGTAGTTCCCTGGTCTTCCCTCATTGCCTTCTTGTAGTCTGGGAGGCAAAAAAAAGCACCAAATGCCTCCACTTTTTCTTCATCCCTACTTGTCAGGTGACCATCTTCAACAAGTATTGGTCCAATGTTTTCTTTAGACCTCCTCTTCCTATCAATATATTTTAAAAAGCCTTTCTTGTTGTCTGACACAACACTGGCCAGTTTCAACTCCAGTTGATCTTTGGCCTTTCATGTCTTCTCCGTGCATGTATGAACCATGGCTCTGTAATCTTCCTGTGAAGCCTGACCTCGCTTCTAGAGATCATACAGGTTCTTTTTCCTCTTGAGCTCCACGAGGAGTTCCCTGTTTAGCCAAGTAGGTCTTCTGTCCCGCTTGCTTGACTTGCAACAAGGTGGAATTGCTTGCTCCTGTGCTTCTAAAAGGTGGTTCTTAAAGACTGATCAGGACTCTTGGACTCCTAAATGCTCAAAAACAAATCCCTCCAGGGGACACTGCTAAATGACTCCCTGAATAGCTTAAAGTGTGCTCTCTCAACCATTTCATGATCACTGTGGCCAAGACAATTACTTACCATCACATCCTCCACGCCTCCTTCTCTATTCACAAACAGCAATTCTAGGAGAGCATCTTTCCTAGTTGGCTCACTGACTACCTATAAGTTATCTCCTACAAACAGCAGTATGATATTATCAGTTGATGCCTGGGAAGTTGAAATCTCCCATAAGGACAAGGCCTAACAATCCAGAGATTTCTCCTAATTGCCTATAAAATAAATGATCATTTCTTATATGCTAGCTGGGTGACAGATAGTAGATACTTAGTACATCTGCTTTGTTTTCCATGCCCCCATTCCTCACCCCGAGGCTCTCAACCACATCAGCACTACCGTTAAAAGCTGTACAGTCAAACCTCTCCCTTACATACAGTGCAACACCTCCACCTCACCTGCCCTGCCTATCCCTCCTGAACAGCCTGTAGCCCTCCATTCCAGCACTCAAGTCATGGGACTCATTCCACCAAGTCTCACTAATACCAATGGCATCATAGCTCTGGGAGTTGACCAACACTTCCAGTTCATCCTGCTTGTTTCTTATACTGTGTGCATTGGTGTACAAGCATTTCAGATGCGCTCCTGAGTGCTCCGTGCTCCCAGGAGACAGTGTAAACATTCCCACTAGTATTGCCACCCTTAGGCAATGCCATGCCGACCCTTGGCTTACCTACTGCAGTCCTGTTGGTATCCCCTTCCCCCATCAATTCCAATTTAAAGTAAAGCTCTCTCAATCATTATGTTGTGAGTTAACTCCTGTAGGCAGCTAAGCACCATGCAGCCACTTGATTGCTTCTTCCCCACACCTCCAGTGGGACAGGGGAAGAGGGAAAAGAAGACTAAAAGCAAGGAAACTTGGGGGGTCGAGATAAAAATTGTTTAATAAGCAAAGGAGAATTGCAAGAAGAGAGAAAGAAAACAAACCAAAGTGATACAAAGGCAATCACTCACCACCTCCCATGAGGAGGACTGATGCCCAGCCAGTTCCTAAGCAAAACATGGCTAACCTCCCTAAACTTGTTCCTCTCCCTTTCTATTGCTGAGCATGACGTTATATGGTCTTTGGTTAGTTCAGGTCATCTGCCTGGTTGTGTCCCCTCCCAACCTCTTATGCATTCTCTAATCTATTCACTGAGGGGGCAGAGTATGAAACAAAGGAGGCCTTAATACTATATAAACACTGTTCAGCAACAGCTAACACACTGGTGTGTTGTTAGCATTGTTTTTATCACAAATCTAAAACACATCACCATAGAAGTTACTATGAAGACAATTAACTACATACCAGTCAGACCCAGTATAAGCATAAAGCAAATTTATAACACTGGTCAAAAGTACAAACTGCCTTGTTGTTAAAGCCACATGTGTGTCCCAAGTCCCTCTGGGTTTTTTTGTTAAGAAAACTAAAGTGTTCTGCTGGGGTCAATGTTCTTCAACATATTCATAAACAGTATGAAAATGAGATGAGCAATGAAGTAAGAAAATTTGCAATGATACAGAGTTATTCAGGGACAATTACAAAGGTCTACAGAACATCTTATGAGACAGGCAATAAAAAAAGCACATGACATTAAAGATAAAGTGAAAAGGAAATAAATTTGAGTTTTAAATACAGCAAAAGGAAATCATAAGCCATTACTGCTCAGGAATGAGTCCTTAGAGTGGTCATAGATATTTACATTAATACCTTCGCTCAGTAATAGTAAAAAAGAAAAGCATGAAGTTTTATTGATTGTTAGGAAAGAAACAGAAAATAAATCAGGAGACAATTTTATTACTGCATGACCCCATAGTATGCCTCCATTCTTGAATACTGTGTCAAGTTTGGAACACCCTTCTTCATCTTAAAAACTGCACAGTGCAACTACAAGGATTACAGAAGAATGCAATGATGTCTATACTAGAAATTTTAAATAGAACTAATTTCTGCATTTAACAAATATCAGAAGTCGATGTTATGAATTTAAGTCCTTCCTCCTCAATCACAGCAAAAACAAACTCAGCAGCAACAGACAAATGCTATGCTTCTATTAGTGAAAAACGCTGTCAGTGTAGGACAAAAGACCTACCACTGTCAAAGGCATGGAATGGCTTCCATAGTAGGAAATCTAAATAAAATAGGAGTCTTAAGTGGTATGCAAACAATGGCTAGACATCACTTCTTCAGTTTCTTCAAGGGCAAGGAAATAAGAGGAAAAATATTAAGATAACAGAAGCCATATTTAAAGCTGTTAAAGACAGTTTTTCTTCATGCAAGTATAGAATCATAGAATCATAGAATCACCAGGTTGGAAGAGACCCATTGGATCGTTGAGTCCAACCATTCCTATCAAACACTAAACCATGCCCCTCAGGACTTAGTCTATTCATGTGTAATGGTTTGATTTTGGCCCCTTTAAGAATAGCAAGGTTGTGGCTGAGGAAAAAAAAAAACAAACTACTATTCCCGGTATTCCACACAACTTCCTTCTA
>WAAB01012446.1:13454-32898 GCA_013389865.1 Piaya cayana
AGAAAAATAAATAAAAGATAAAGAAAATATAAATAAAAGTTCATTTATTTTTTAAAAACATTTATATATTTTATTTTTTTTTTTCTCCAGATTCATGGAACACAGGCTTTGAGCTTTTGTTTTACCGTGTGGCAAGGAGTCCTTAGAAGAACAGTGGAAATTAGCAGCTCTAAACTAAGCTCCTCAGCATCACAAAGTGAGTCATTTAGTGCTCTGTCTGCACTGCAGGCACTCTGCTGCCTGTACTGACTAATAAAACCCAGTCAGATCTTCCCATAAGAGAAGTGCTTTGTACTACCATGCTCACAGAGAAAAGGTGTAAATCCCCACAATATGGCTTGTTTAAATATGGAGATGAGTGGTTCATGTGAAGAATTATTTTGGTAAAAATTTTCCAAGTGTTACAAACACTAACTTACTGTTGGGCTCAATTGTATTTAATGTGTTCTTGAATTGTCTATGAGAATGGGCTGAAAAATACATTGATGGTACATACAGAGAAGGAAACGGAAAAAAGCCCCTCAAATATTATCAGTAAAACCAGAAAGAAGGTGAGGTAAAAATACTTTTGATTACTTTTACATCATCATTACACTCATGATGAAAAAGTGTAAGAGTAAAGCAATCCACCTGATGAAAAAATACCCCAAGGTTTATGGAAGTATGTAGCCTGATAAAAATGGGAACATGAAAAACATGCAAAAAGGAGACAAAACCAGATTAGTACAGTTTGGAATTTTATGATTAGAGATCTTTGTTGCCTGTCTATTTCAGGTAACATAATCTGCAACATTATATCCCTTTCTGATGACAGGGGAGGTTCAGGCTGAACATTAGGAAAAAAAATTCACAGAAAGGGTCATTGGGCACTGGAACAGGCTACCCAGGGAGGTGGTTGATTCACCTTCCCTGGAGGTGTTTAAGGCACAGGTGGATGAGGTGCTGAGGGACATGCATTAGTGTTTGATAGGAATGGTTGGACTCAATCATCTGGTGCGTCTCTTCCAACCTGGTGACTCTATGATTCTAAGATGAAATAATATCATTGTTTGTCTGGTACAGAAAGAGCAGGCTAGAAAAATATGTGAAATATTACTATATATACGTGTTTTATTAAAATAATTATTGGTCAGATTCTATAAATTACTTAGGCACTTTATTCTGTAATGAGACTCAGGTTTGGGTTAGACACTTATTTTAGGAGGGTTTAGTATCTGACACGAGGGAATTCATAGTTCTGTGTAGCTGTTCCTTTTCCACCTTCATTATCACTGTCCTGTCTACCTCTTTTGCATGCAACACTTCTGTCAATCTAAGGGACACTTTGTCACACTGTGGAGCAATGAATAACCTGCATTGGTACTAATGAGGATGACAGTTTATCATTCTGTACAAAGTAAACTTCTTTAAGAGGTATGTTCATATGTATGTAAAGATTATTTTAACGAGAACCATCATTGCTACTATTCTAGTCAGTAAGGTCAGAGAGGTGGAAAATGGAAATCCAAACCATTATTGCAAGCTGGAGCTCCTCTTCCCAGAACCAGCAGCACAGAATGTTTTGGAGTGTAGTTGAAGGTCACAGGGATATTGTTTGTTAAATATCTAATAAAAGTGTGGTTTTGGGGGTTTTTTTTTGCACAGGATGGAAAGAAGAATTTTCTTTTTATATCTCCCTTCCTTGTTCCAGCTAAGTGTATTTGAAAATCTTTACAGAAATATTTTTAAATATTAAAGATTTTTGGGGGATTAGGAAAAACATTAATTTTTCTTTTCTTTTTGCGAAGGGCGTGAAGTCTGATCAGTAAATTTGCAACAAAATAATAGTATAGCGTAATTATTTAATTTAAAAAATCTATTAAGTATTAATTTATTTCAGTTCTCCAATTACTATTTCTTCACCACTGATAAAACAGTATTGTCATACAACTTTCAGCTTCTTTTAGTCTATGACTTTGAATGAGGCTTTGCATTGTAATTTTCAATGTGTTTCAGAAGAGCTGTGGGATACATATCATTGAGAAGAGAATCCCGAAACAATTGACTATGGAAGATTGAACAGCGTGAGTTCAGTGATGCTATGCTTATATTTCTAGAAGTTTCAAAGAAGAGTGTGGCAAACCTTTACCTACAGAATATTCACTTGTCTATTGACATGAATTATAAAAAAAAATTTGGGCAATATATTTATTTTAATAATAACTATTCTGCTCCTCCAACAGATATCCAGCCCTACCCATTCTTCAAAATCATGTTTTGTTATACTATTTGATTAACCCAGTCTTTATTTGGGTTTTTTTCTATTTTTTGTTTTGTTTTTTTATTTTGGGGGTTTTTTTAAAGCGAAAAACAGCAGAAACAAAAGGAACCAACCCTGATTAGTTTTTCTGGTTAACTTTAATCTGTAGGAAGAAGCTCCTTTCACTAGTACTGGAAATTCCCGTAGAAGTCAGAAATGTAAGGTTTTCTGTTCTCTTTTTCTTTTCTTGCTTGTTTCTTTTATCTTTTCTTTTCTTTTTTTTTATTATTCTTTTAGTTTTCAGGGAATAGTTTTGCCTCTGACACAATGAGCCTCATAATATTTTTATAACTTATTTATAATAATGAGCTGCAGTACTAAGTGAATTGAATAAAGATGATGATGCTTCTTTACAGTATAAAATGTGATTAAAATCCAGGTTTCT
Organism: Piaya cayana; assembly: GCA_013389865.1. Taxonomy (NCBI): domain Eukaryota; kingdom Metazoa; phylum Chordata; class Aves; order Cuculiformes; family Coccyzidae; genus Piaya; species Piaya cayana. Next base: position 16,139 of record WAAB01012446.1, read on the forward strand.
TTTTGGTATTTAATATTACTGTCATTCTTGTATAGCCTCCCATCCACTCTAACCGTCAAGCCTTAGTATTTTATGCCAAGTAATATGAAATTATTTTCCTTCTTTTTTCCCTCACTTTCATTATTTTCATCCTGAATTTGAAACAATGTCTACTTGTACATTCTTTACATCCACTGTTTTCCATAATGGATTGAGAGTAGCTCTGAAGAGAAGTACTTGGGGATGCTAGTAGATGAGAAGCTCAACATGAACTGAAATGTGCACTTGCAGCTCAGAAAGCCAACCAAATCCTGGGCTGCATCCAAAGAAGTGTGACTAGCAGGTTGAGAGAGGCTACTCTCCCCTTCTGCATCACTGCCGTGAGACCTCATCTGGAGTACAGCATTCANTAGATGAGAAGCTCAACATGAACTGAAATGTGCACTTGCAGCTCAGAAAGCCAACCAAATCCTGGGCTGTATCCAAAGAAGTGTGACTAGCAGGTTGAGAGAGGCGATTCTCCCCTTCTACATCACTGTCATGAGACCTCATCTGGAGTACAGCATTCAGTTCTGGAGTCCTCCGTACAGGAAGGACAGGAATCTGCTAGAACAAGACTGGAGGAGGCCCACAAAGATGATCAGACGGCTGGAGCCTCTCCCATACGAGGACAGGCTGAGAGAGTTGAGCTTATTTAGCCTGGAGAAGAGAAAGCTGCAGGGAGGCCTTATAGCAGCCTCCCAGTGTTTAAAGGAGGCCTGAAGGAAAGCTGGGGAGGGGCTCTTTATCAGGAAGTACAGTGACAGGATGACAGCTAAAAGTTTTAAACTGAAAGAGGGTAGATTTAGATTAGATATTAGGAATTATTATTTTTTTTTACTGTGAGGGCCATGAGGCATTGGAAGAGGTAGGCCAGAGAAGTCATGGATGTCCCATCCCTGGAGATGTTCAAGGCCAGGTTGGATGGGGCTTTGAGCAGCCTGATCTAGTGGAAGGTGCCCCTACCTATGGGGGGATTTGAGCTAGATGATCTTTAAGGTCGCTTTCAACCCAAACCTTTCTATGACTTTTTAATTCTACGAATATGTGGAAATTCACACTATCTCTTTGAAAAAGAAATTGTTTAACTGCTACTTCTCCAAACAGTGAACTAGGTGAAGCTGTGACACAGTATTTTTTTTGTCAGAGAACCTGGGAAATTTCTTAGGCCCACAGTTTTCTTTTCCTTCGGTGTCTTCTTTCCATTGGGCCTTTTAATTTCCTATTTTACCCTCCACCACAGTGTCTGAGTGGCTCAACTTGTACTTTGGATAATTTTTGATACTGCTTATTTCCTTCTCTAAGCTTAAACAAGCTAGAAGTTGTCACAAGACATTTGTCCTGTTTGCTCTCTAAAGTAGTTCCTTACTTGTGGTTCTGTTTGTAGAAGAGATTCAAAGGCTTACAGTCACATTAACTCTTTAGGATCTGAGAACATTTCTCTTTATTTTTCATGATTATATCCTCCATTTAATCAAAACTTTCTAATTGTATCCTACCACCCTCACATCTTTAATTTAAAACAGAAATCTGATGCTGCTTGCTTGTGTTTATTCTTTTTTTCTCTTAGCTGACTTTAGTTTTATGGAATTTTATTTCTTTAAATATTAATTCAACTCAGTTTCTCTTCTTTTCTATGCTACCTCCCACTCTGATAGCTGGCTGTAGATGGCTCTGTATCCATTAGATTAAGTGTAATATTTAAGTGTGTTCACTTATTTCATACTTGCTCAGATTAGAAATTTTTTAATGAAAACTAAAATTTTTCAGTAACTTTTTTTTTTTAAGAAATAATCTTATTTTCTGTAAGTCAGCCAAAGGCATTTCATGTTGTTCCTTCCTGGTTACTCAATGTTGTCTCTTAATGATTCACCTTTACTAGAGTTTTCATTCTGTGTCTTTTTTCATTTAGAGCACATTTCTTTTCACTTCAACTTCTCCTGCAGATTAAATACTACTATTACTGTCTTGCAAATTAAGGCCTTGAAGATCACAAAGGCCTTTTTAAAATTCTCTTTCAAGCATACTACATCTGGAGAAATTTTATGAAGCTCTTTAACCATCTAATTCTTCTACATCTTTAATTCCGTTCATGATAAGGAGAAGCATACAGCTACTGCTGAATGTTATCTCTTCAGACTATAGCAAAGCACTGTAAATTCTTGAAATTTGTTGATTCTATTCACATGCATGCATTTTGTTGAGTGACTTAGCCATTACTAAACTCGGAGCTAAGATCTTCATCTACTCAAACTAAAATGCATCTTTTCTTGTCATCATACAATTAATTACAAATGCATTAACATAAGAGGAGTTGCCGTTTTCAGTAATGTATATTAAATGCTACTCATTAAGGTTGATATTAATTTTCTAGTTCATTGTTCCTGATCACTTTTCCAGATTAACTTGCTCTGAATATTCAAGTTCAGAGATCATTGTGAGGATAATCCAGAAATAACTTTGTAGTAGCGTGAGTTTCTCCTTTTCCAGATCATTAGAATACAAATGAGCAGTGCTGATCTTCAGGCAGGACACTAAGGCACCTTGATTTCACTCTTTTCCCACCATGAAACTTTCTGTTCATGCCCTTGCTTCTTGTCAGTGCTGATACTTGCTGCAACGCTGTCTTTAGCAAAAGATTTGTGAAGGTTCTTACACGCTGCTTTAGGCTTTTCTCCTTTATCCACTACTTTGTCAATATTTTCAAGCAATCTTAATGCATTTTGTACCCCTGCTTGTACCTCTTCTCATACACACGTGTTCTATATTAAGTCATGCCTTACTTTGTTCAGCTACTTCCTAGCCCTGGTTTCATGCAATTACCTTCACAAATAGACCGTTTCAACTTTCTTTATGCAGGGCTCCTCTTTTGTTTTCACCTGGCCTTCACTGACCTGATCTCAGTGGGGTCAAGAGCTGTTCTAAAATCCCATCAATCCCAGCCAAGATTACAACACATCTGGCACTCAGTATTGGTCTAGCTGCTGTCTTCAAATACTGCACGATCAGCTGTTTCTGTAAAGCATCACAAAAAAATCTTGTATATTTAGAAGTGTGGAAAACCTAAGGAACGCATGGTCTAAGATACAAGTATTTGCAAAGGTTCATGAATGTCAAACACTTTTTTTTCACAGCTTGCCTTCTTTTTAATATCCGTTCCCTCACAAATACATAGAAATAGCATGCTTTTTTTAAAAACATAACGTGGAATACACTATTACAGTAATCAATGTTTTTTTGACAATTTACAAAGCCCATTTTGAATCCCTCAGGCTTAAAATTCTTAAGGATAAACTCGAAGAGAATGAAAAAAACTTTAAGAAAATGAATATGCATTTTGGACACTCAGACTACTGTAACTCTGTCTTTTAGTGAGGTCATAACTTTGTTAATTTTATAGATGTGTCAGACTACTTTCCTTTTTTATTTTCCTTTTTTTTTCATGGACTCTCCACTGGAGTAAAAGCAGGAGAGTCACTCAAAAATTCTTATTATTTCCAGTGGGAGTTAAACTAATTTGCCTTGCAATATCAGAAACAAAAAGACCATATTGAATGTGTTTCTCAGAACCAGGAGAACAATATTATGTTCCAGAATCTTTCACTAATGCACTAAATCTACTGTCAACATCAAGTCACTGTTTGCTACAACTGACTTTTTCAATGAGTCTAGTATTATAGGAGTTTGTTTGGATCAGCTCAGTTGCCCATTAGAATCACTAGCTCCTATCCAATATTATCTGGGAGCACATAAAATGACAGTAAAAGAGAACAAAGTGAGCAGTAACTATTCCAAATTCTACTTCCAGCTTCCAGAGAAAAGCCAAATTGCTGCATTTAATAGTGCCTGATGAATCTCTTTTCCCATGAAGTTGTCTAATTTAACTCACATAGACTTCTGAAATGTGAAAAATACTGTATTAGAAGGCTTCAGGTTTGTAGGGCAGAGGTGATTACTTTTTTTTAAGCTATATATATCTTTGGAAGGTACACTGTGAGGAATGGACAGGTTATTTTTCTGAATGGAGAGGATTTTACTCTCACAGAGTCAGGCAAGGATAAACTTATGTTCAAAAGTTAAAAAGAAACTTAAAAGACACATTTTAGAACCCACAGATATGAGAGGAGAATGAGGTTGCCAATGGGTAGACCAGGAGATTATGAGAGGCTGTGCAAAAAAAATACATCTTGATTCCCACTCCTCCCCTACCTCCGCTGTTTGTTTCATCATCAGAAAAACTGTCATAATTTTTACACTGTCACTTATCATTTGTTACACTCTTGTCAAAACTTCTTTTTTTTCAGATTCACAGAGCTGCAGCTGGGGAGAAAACAATCAGCTCTGGTCTGCCTTGGTTTCTTTGTTGATATGGAAGCATCATGCCCACAGAAAAATTTTCTGAGTATTCTGTTTATAATTTATTTCTCATCTGCCATGCCTCTAGTTTTAATATGGAAGTCTTTGGATTGGTGGGTTTGAGGTGCTTAGAGAACTGTTTGTGTGGTTGCTAAAAGATCCCCTTTCCAAAAAACTTCCTCATGATCAATAAAAGTTAGAGTTTCCTAAAATGTCTTCCTAGCTTTCTTGCTGAAACAGGTATATTTCACAAAGTCTTGTTTCTTAACAAGTTATGGTCACCAATTATTTCTTTTCCTGTCTTCTCAATGACCTTTCATTTGCCTGCCATGCACAACCCTCCCTGATAAGGAGTCTCACATTGAATTACCTTTATACTCATTGAAATACAAAAGACTTTGTAGGGAAAGGAATGGGAAGGAGTGGCAGGTTTGAACTAAAAAGTACTCATGGCCTATGTATTGTTTTGAAAAACAGGTGCTTGAATAAGCAAATTACTTGTTGACGACAAGAAACTGCTAACTTTATCAGATTCTCTGCTTGTTCTTAACAACAATGAAGTGTCTTCCCTCACTCCCTAGAGAAGAAAGAAGAGATGTAAGGTCAAGCAAGACACATTTACCACAGAAAGTGCCCATGGCTAGCATATATTGGCAAGTGTTACTTGCAGCAGAAGCCAGTGGCATGAGAGGTGGAAGGGGTTTTGCCTGTGCATGACAACAGCAATGGTGTTAACAACTTGCACAGATAACTAACTGGTAAGCACTTATGCTGTTACATTGCATAGAAGACAAAAGCTAGTCAGATGAACCAAGAAACATGAGTCCAAAGCCTGGCCCATAGATAGCTCAGCAGGCTAGGAACATCCTCCCTCCTCCTCTCCATCTGGACATGGGAAAACTTCAGTGTTCTGTGTCCCAGTTTCATGCCGCAAGCACTGCTTCTGACCTTTCAGTATGAACTCCAGACTATTGCTTTCCAGAGTTCATGTCAATAGTACCTTTGCTGACTTGCTACCTGTAGGAACAGGCATCTTACCCTTGACTTCTCGGATAAGTAGCAAAGCATCAAGTGATGAGGAGTCAGAAACGAGATTGGCAGAGGCAATTCTGCATTATTTCCTGGTACCTTTTGGTTCATAGAACCAGATCACAGAACTGTTTATGTTGGAAGAGACCTTTAAGATCATTAAGTCCAATCATAAACCTAATACTGCCAAGTCCACCACTAAACCATGTCCCTAAGCACCAAATCTACATGTCTTTTGAATAACTCTGGGGAGAGACCTTTAAGATCATTAAGTCCAATCATAAACCTAATACTGCCAAGTCCACCACTAAACCATGTCCCTAAGCACCAAATCTACATGTCTTTTGAATAACTCTGGGGAGGGGGGGTGACTAAATCACTTCCCTGGGCAGTCTTTCAGTGCTTGAAAACACTTTCAGTGAAGTAACTTTTCCTAATATCTAGTCTAAACCTCCCCTGGCACAATGCACTGAAGAGAGTATTCTACCATATAGGAAGTAGGAAGACACAATTTGATGTCTTGCTATTAAAAAGGAATGTTGTCAGATTGTAAATCATTAACAGTAAATGTCGAGGAAGCCACCTGCCTTTTTCTCATCCTCTCAACTCTTGACCAAATAACCTATAGCTGGCATGAAACACTGATGACATAAGCTACCTCTGATTGAAGTAAAACAGTAATGAGTTGTAGCATTGTTTGGTTTGAGACTCCTTGAGACAGAGTAGGAATAAGAAAAGTTAAAAGAAGTATATTTAGAAAAACAAACAAGAGTGTATTGCAAATGAAGTAGGAAAAACAACTGCTTAGTCAAGTGGATGTATTACCAGATTTGAATGAGAACTGGAAAAACCATAAAAATTACAAAACAAAGGAACTTGTGAACTCCACAGGTCTTTGAACACAGTGACCATCAAGAAATTGAGTTCTCCAGAACTTCTGCAGTAGACTGCATCCTGATTCCCAAGACTGAACACCAAGCTACCAAGAACTTGTTGCCAGAGTTATGTGTCTCCAATAGGTTTTAGAAAGCAGACTGTCTTACTTGCTGCCTGCTTGGTTATTTACCATTTCGATGTATCAGTCTAGCAACAGATTTAGTGTCTGAGTTGTCAGCATAAGTTAAGGAAATTTTGGTGGACTGGACTTTTACAGACTTCCAGTCCAGATGGACAGGTGCTTACTGTCTTTGTCAGGCAATAGGATCATGTTATTTCCAAACATACTCCCTTTTCTATACAAGAAGATGTTGACTAAAAGACAGAGCAATTAAAAAAAATTATTGCTCCATTTGTCGGGTCATGCATTGCAGTGATATGGGACTTACCAAGTAGCATGCTAACAGTTAGAAGGCTGTCCAGGGGCGACTGGAAAAATGTCTAAGCCTAAAGCCAAAATTAAAATAGAAGTTCCAATTCAAGGATCTGTGGTTGTCATACTCAAATATTTTGTCTTGCAGTGCTGCAGAGAATTTCTGATATTCCAGTACTTTTGTCCCATAAAACTTTTAACACAATTTGACTTTATTTTAAGAAAAAAATCAGGCTGAAAATTTTGAGAAAAAAAAATTCTCTGAAGGAAAACATACATCAACCCGGGAAAAAAAGTCAATCTGACTTTTTAGCCAGCTATGCCCTTCCTTGTTCTGTCAGGCTTGTACTGTGTCACAGAGTGATAGACACTCACTTGCTTCCTTCTGGGCTGAACAAGCACTCTGGCACCACAGGCATGCTGCTCAGTGCTGAGATCCCTAAGATGCTGTCAAGTGACAGCACCAGAACTGGTGTGGCCCTATAAGCAAGGCAGAGCAATGGATCTAGTCTGGATGTAGAACAACATTAACACAGATATTCTGAATCCAGAACCAGAGCTGGTGGTGTTAAGCTTGTCTTTTCTTTCTTTATCTGTCAACAAAGAATTATTGGTCATGTTCTTATGTTTCTCAAGTGCATTATGTTTGAGTTTTCTGAGGAAACACGGTGGTCTTCTAGTCTCCCCAAAACATCTGCAGCTTTTAGAAACACCTTGTTCACTAAATCTGATAATCTGATGGGTTGATTTTCCACTCTTTACTATGAGGGGCTGTCATAATCATCTGGGATTGTAGGAATGGCATCTGCATCATGGAAATAATTTGGACAGGTGCAATGTGCCAATTAAAATGTAAACAAACACAAAAGGCTTAGATTCACTGCAGCAGTGTTGTTTTTTTTTTTCCTCAGTCCTAAAGTCAATTTGCAATTAATTTAATACTAAAGTAGAAATGACAGATGATCTAATTGTTAGTGTGGTACAAGTTTAGGAAGACATTAGAGTACTATTCTGAAGAACTGTTGCACATAATTGCTCAGGTGTTCTGAACACATTTCATTCTCCCTGCTGTGCAAGGACTTCTGTTCCTGGATTTTTTTTCAATGATTCCCCCAGAAGTGGGATTAAAAGTAGAAACTTAATGATAATGAATTGAATTGTTCACATCCAAAGGGGGCTGATTGGCAGGATGCCGGAGATAAAGAGATCCCTGACGATGGTTAAAAAAACCAAAAGTAATTGAATTACACAAGGAAAATAAGATAAACATTCATTAAAATTACAGTAACTGACTGTGATTAATGAGCATACAGAAGTGCAAGCAGCACATATTCTTTAGGCCCTGCAAGGTCTATATCCAGTGCTATAATTAATATTTTTTAATTCTTTCGTAAGTAATTCTTATGTACTTTCCAGTTCAAAATATGTGAACTTGTTTTCTCTAACCTGATTTTATCTGTGACTATTAAGGAGTTGTCAAAGATATAGTAGTTGGTAGTGAAGTTCAGCCTGCCCTATTTTTGACTGTGAAATTTGAGTTTATGTGGTTCTCCTCAGGAAAGCTTCATGGAACTTAAAGAACTCACCATGGAGGAAAGCTCCATGTATCTGTACTTCTTAACACAGAAAAAAAAGTTTCATGTTTGAATGTCAAAATGTTTAAAGCTAGTGAAAACAGCTGGTTTTGCATATTAGGTAGAAATTTTAGCTCTGCTGGTTACACAAACTTGTTCACCAAGTCTGGTAATTGAGTCAAAATACTCTGATTTTATCTGAAGATTAAATCAACCACAAGTGTAGGTTTGAGTTTTGCTTAAGGACGAGGAGGACTTGTAGTTTCTGGAAGTTCTCAAAATGCTTTGATTGCTATGGCATCTGTAGATCCAGGCCTAAGCAATGAATTACATGTGAGAAGTAAGCAGACAGCTCTCTGTCTGTCTTTTGGTTCCAAAATCCTTAACAACACAGTTCAAGAGTTTCCAAATGATAGAAAGAGAGCAAGTTGTGTCTTGATATCTGTAACATTCGGAAACAGTGGCCCTTTTGAGGGTCTTAAGGTCTGTGTCCTTCATAAGACTTCTGTCTGAATGACTGCTTAGCAGGCTGTCTACAAGATTCTGTATTGCTGTGTTTGGGTGCAAAACAACCCTGCAGGATTTTGGAAGTATTTCTAAAAAGACTGGTAGTGCTGGTAGGGGAAAGCAGTGAGTTTGGGAATAAAAACAAAAAGCAGGGCTTGCAAATTTGGCACCCTGAGTAGAGAAGCTCTGAAGAGTAGTACATCCCTTTTTTGGAGACCTTGGGAAGCCTGCCAAAATTATTAGGTCATGCTGATTACTGATGTGCTCCTCACTGCCCACAGTGATCCTTTTCAACAACCACAGCCAAAGATTGTCTTCTGTCTGCTCGGAGCACTAGCTGTGTCTCAGTTGCTTTGTTTTAGTGAATGCATTAAAACAGTGGGAATTTTGCAAGCCCTCTTCCTAAATGTTGTATCCCTGGCTGACCAAAATCAATGATGAGCATCAATGCCAACACTCTCATCACTCAATGTCACCAATATTACTGTTCCTTAAGGTTGCATTTCACAGAGTTTTCATCCCTATTGTCAATGCAGAACTGCTGTACTGACATTGTTACCCGACATGTACGCCTGATAGGGATTTAAAAAGCCTCTTTGCAAACATTTGCCTTTTCCCTAATGTTCACTTAAGAAAATAACTATATTGGCAGAAAGCAATGGCTGATTCATGGGATGCTCGTGGATGTTGAGCAGGGTAGATAATAGAGTACAGAACACCTTCTTGTTTACTGCTGAAATACCTTCTCTTTCTGACTTAAATGACAGACTTGAGCATTCAAGGCCACAGATGCTTTCTTGCCAGAAGCGACCACAACTCTTTATTATAAAACAGCTCTTCTGATATCCAGTGCTGTAAGCCAAGAAGAAAATCTCTGATGCTTTTTTTTAAGAAAGTCTTTGCCTTAAAAGATAGTCATCTCTGGTAACTGTGGCAAGTACTCAGATCTAGTTTTTTTCAGTAGTCCCAGAGCAAGCTTTAAACTTCAGTACTTACAGTAGTAGAAAATTACTAAGATAGACAAATTCTGAATTGGCCTTCTGGGGTTTTTTTTGTTTTTAAAGGGAAACTCCTCTAAAACTTATCTACTTGAAAAGGCTGTCTTCTCACTTCTGCAGACATTTTTTATCATATTTGAAAAAACTAGCTTTTGTGCATAAATTGTGTGATAGAGAGTCTGATACCGTTCCATCTTCTCCATTCTGTAACTCAAAATAGCAAGCAACAAGAAAAGATATTTCAACCTCTCTTTTATTGTGGTATGGAAGAATGATAGTAGCCCCATGGAGCAAGGATGAGAAACATGGATCCTGAGACAGCTGGAAGGAAGGAAAAGACACATCTCTAGAGCTTTGGAGCCAAAGAATTGGCTCAGGTTTTAGAACGAAAAAACACATACAACAAGAATGTAGGTGGGGTTTAGTGGAATTTTATTTCATGTCTTGAATTTGGGAAGTTTATTATAGATTTATTTACATATTATTTGCATCTTTCCTTATGTCCTAAAGTCTTTAAAGCTCACATTCCTGTACTATGCATTAGACTATCTGCTGATAGGTGTCTAATGTGCCAGAGACAGGTATTTAACCTTTTCCCCCCCTTATTTAATGAGCCATAAACATGACAGAATCCCTCTCCAGACATTCTGTCCAACAACATACTTTGAGGCACAGAGGTTCTTGCAATCTGTCCTTCCTGACTCAGAGAAGAGGGGGAGAGGAGCATGGTGAGGAAGTGAAGACAAGCATGGCCCAGGTTTATCTATAGCCCAAATATACACTAACTAGTGGTGGTCAAGAAAGTCTTTTCGCAAGTGGTGCAAACGTCTACTACTATCTGCCAGAAAGCTAGGCATGAAGAAGAGCCTCAGGTCTGTGGAAAAACAAATGTTATTGTTCCTAATTTCCTCTTATTTGATCTCATGTTCCTCAGCTATAGCTCAGGCCATGACTCTTAATATCTTTGATGTTTCCATGTCAATGTTTTCCTTTCCAACTACAATGCACTTTACAAACTCCCTGGTGTACATAAAGGTCCTATTGTAGCCATGGTAATCTCACAGGACTACTGAGAATGAACACCTAACATTACCACAAGTGATTTCCCCAATAGGACCAATTTTAATTATTTAAGTGGATCAAATTCTTTTTGAAAACTCTTAAAAATATAAATTATATTCTTCAATCAAGGGTAAAATTAATATAATACTAGTCCTGCTGATTTAAAAAATAGAAATTTAAAGTACAATTTTAAGAACTTATGTCAAACCACACCCACAAAATTTATTCGTCCTCAGTGATGGGATTACTTAAATCAGAAAGCTGAAGGATGGACCCATTAGAAGACCTTTGAGTAAACACTGTATTTCTGGTTTGGTGGACGGAGAAAATAATCATGTTTGGAGATCAAAAGCAGTTTCCATTATGGTTATATAAAGATTCTTTATGCTTACTAACACTCTATGACTTTTTTGCCTTGTCAGTGTATGGGCTATCATTTGAAATCTTGTTGTGATGAGTCAAGCTTCAGTGACAAAATAGAACAAGTGATCGTAAGGTTTTTTACTGCAATGCTACCAGAGAGTTCATATAGTCCCACACAGATAAATCAGACTCCCAGCTCAGTCCAGCACATGGACTCACTCTTTATGTGTGCAGTAAACCCAGTGTAGCACATAGATTAATTGAGTGCACTTGGATGTCATGAGCATGGGGATGATTTGTGTAAGAATTTACTTATTTTTCCAGGTGCCCAAATAGTTGAGTAAAAAAAGTAGCTGGTTGTCATGAAAACTGTATTACTGACTGATCGGTGGGCTTTTGAGGCCCTTGAAACTGGGGACTTGAGCTCTGAACAAAACTGGCTTTAGGATACTCAATGTGTATTAGTTGTAACCACACTGCACAAACTGAGCACAGTGAATTTTCTCCACTTTTGATGTAAATATATGCTCCTTCTTGTATCCCTGAGGGAAATGAACCATAGAAAGAGACTCCTGAATCATCAGCCAAGAGATATGTTACACTGGCAAGACCCTTTAACTCATAGCAATTGGAATAGGACCTGCCTGGGCACACAGGGGGGCATCAGGCTGCTGTTATAAAATACCATGATGCAGATATATGAAGTAGGTTTTCTAGCATCAGAAGAAACAGTAAGCCCCTCTCCTGCTGTTAAAATTGAGGAGAAAATGGAGACCATGGAATTTGGGTATGAAAACTACTGGAGGTTGCTCTTTGGTTTAAACAGAACAACTATTGTAGTCACAATTTGGCCTTTAAGACAAGTAACTTTCCCTGTGTTGTACTAATAACATCATTTTTAATACTGCTGAAAGCAATGGATTAAAAAGCAACTGAATTTCTTATTTCCTTCAGGTTTATTTTTTTCACTTAAATGATGCCTCTATAAAATTTCTATCTTAAATACTCATCGAAGTCATCTGTAAATAGCGATTTATACGCAGAAAGTTTGGACCTAGGGGTTTAACTTTCCCTTTAGTTTCAATTTGTCTGCTTATGTATTTGTTTGGTAACTAGGTCTAAGTTACTACAAGTTATGAGGACAAGTAAGCTAAAAATCCTGATATTCAGGCATTTCATGTCTACTTTCTATGCAGTGAACACAATGAAAAAGTGAGTTAAAAGCAAGGAAAATATAAGACATTTTCTGGAAATCACTACAGTAATTGGAATTTTTTTATGGCACTCTACTTGCAGACACATCACCATGATTTTCTTTCATACTAATTAGAGAGAGTAAAAATGAATTTTTTTAATAGGCATTTATGTAAATTATTATATTTAATACTGTTTTTCATGTGTAAAACAAAAGGAAAATTTCTTATTTGCTAATATTTCAAGCTTCATCTCAAACAGATGAGCCACTCCCTCTGCTGGGGATATTTCTACAAACTGTTCTGTAAAGGAAAATGATGTTAAGTGTTTTTTCAGGGAAATGCTAGAAACACTTCCAAAGTATCATTAAACCTTAGCAGTGTTATCATATAAAAATATTTCTCATTAGCATGCAAGTGTATTTGCTAATTTATATTCTTAAAATATCTACCTCATTAAAAAAAAAGCAGAAACAGAAATATCAAAATGTAAAGATTTCTAAGCCAACTAGTTTTAGGCATTTTTCTTTTCATGTATGTATAACTTTATTTACAGTTTACCAAAGGCGACTTGCTGACAAACCATTAGAGGGAAGTTTTCCTTTTAGCCACAGATTATGTTCAGCCTGGACAAGAGCTGTAGGACATAAGCAGTAGCTTTTTAACCTTCTGTTAACACTCTGAAAACCACCTGGAGAGTAACAATTCTCAGGAAAAGGAGTTCAATTCATTCCCAGCTTTCGCTCAGTTGCTGGTCTTTGGGTGAAACTGCAGTGGATTCCAAAGAATGTCTCTGATGGGATGCCAGGAAGTGTTCCAACATATATCAGTTTCTCAGTCAAGCTGAAAAAGTGTAAAAGCATTTGTATTTCAAAAAATAAGTGTATTTTAAAAGATACAGGGAAAAGTGGTACAAGATCAGGTTATCTTGTATTTCTCTTTTTGCCTTTGGCATTAATTTATTTGCCTATATCAAGTAGGTCTGAAAGGACACACATTTCATAGACAATGAAGCATCTGTAAGATCTCTGAAAACTGTTATCCAAGCAGAGGAAGGAGACCCAAATTAGAGATGCTGAAGACAAGGAAGCAGACCTCAATCATTATATGTTTAGGTTGGTGGCCAAAATTCCTACCAGGCAGCAGGTATGAGAAGGTCAAAGTGCACAAGTATGACTGCAGACTAGCCACCGCCCTGCTTTTTTCTTCCTAGGTAAGAGTGGCAAAAGAAACAGAGGCCAGCTGATACTAGAAGTCACAGGGAACAAAGCACACAACTCTATTGGGAATCATGTCACTTTCATTCTGGTTTTCATACCTTCCTGTATTTTTTAATTTATATCAATGTCAAACCAAATGAAATTCATAGGGGAAAAAAAAAAAGAGTGGAAAACATTTGTTCTGTAAAGGTAAAATGGAAATTGCCAACTCCTCAAAATTTCCTTTCAGTTTGTTTGCAGAATTTTACCTTGATTCAGAACAGTTTGACTTCAAACAAACTCCTAGGCTGATATTAATTTTCGTTAAATTTTGAAGAATGAGATGCACAGCCCAGTAGTTAGTGTCTTTGTGGTGTTTCTGTTGTTTCAGTGGCAGCTTGTTCAAAAGGACAGAATAAAACCACTAAATGAGGACTGAATTCTAGCAGCCTTATATTGAAAAGTACTAATTTCAATGAGAATATTTGAATAGAGCATAGTCTTTGAACATGCTTGAATAGGGCAAAAACTGGAGTGGTAATTACACTGGGAATACACTACATGACTGAACTTATCTACTTTTAAATTTCTACAGGCTCATTTTCCTTCTCACATCCATTGGTAAACAGAGGGAATCCTAATGGCCACAGGCATCACCGGAGAAGATGATCATACACAATGATTCACTCCAGATTACTCCGCTATGACTGATTTGGACCTTCTCCTATTCTTAGGACCTCATTCTATCATTCTTTTGTACAATGTACACAGGTTACAAAAGATGGAACATTTAAGAACCAAGAAAACCCGGTTTGTTTCTTGAGAGCTGGACGATCTAGCACAATTCTGAATTATGTGAGTGATTTCTGGAAGAAAGGGAAAATAGTTGAGAAAAGTGATGATATACTCCTTATGACAATGTATGCACACTGACATCCAACTTTTTAAAAGCAAGCAAAAGAAAATTACAAAACCAGAGATGACTATTAACAAATCCATTTCAGAGTGAACTTGCAGGACCATGTCATTGTAAAAAAGTTTAACAAATAACCTATGAGATATAAGAAAATTCTCATATAATCTTTGCAAAAACTGTGTAAGGTTTAGGGACTCCATAGAAGCCAATGAATGAACTTCAGCTTTATGTGAGACATTGTATAACTAAGACTGTATTAAAATTGAAATTACTGAAGGGGAAAATGAAGAACAACTCTTTCTTTACTTTTGCAATTTGTTACATTTAGCCTCTTTAAAGTATATATTTAGTATGTTTCATTGCATTAAAAACCTCCCTGCTTAGCTTAAACCCTTTTAATATGGCAGAAGCAATAGTTTAACATAGGTGTGTTGTATAATGTGCGTAAAACACAGGGAACGGCACTGGGTCATGAAGTCCAATTTCTTGCTGCTCTTGGTACCATATATTTATTCAATTTACTGAAAATCTTACAAAAAAGCCCCTTTGTTGCTGTTAAGTTGTATGCTAGGAACTTATGTACCTCTAATTCATTCCTTTACTACTGGTGTGGTATATAGTACAGCTCTTTTCAAATATTTGGTGGAATATGGCTGTGTTACTTTTCTCATGATAAAACTGAAGGTTGACAGAAGCACAGCACTGAGGAAAGATATAATGTGAACCCAGCAAAGCAGTTAGGTCCACACCTGAAGTCAGATAAGCACTAAATTGAGCACTAAAAGCTACAAATGTGGTTTCACAGTATTTTACCCGAGGGAAGGAAGAACCACTAGGAATTTTTCCATGGGAAACAGAACACGCTGGTAGCTATATGATGGGCTAATTTAAGAGTTTAATAAATTCAGAAAGTGTGGAACTGATAGGTGCTGAAGGTAGGGCAATGTTCTACCTGCTGAAAATACAGCTGCTGCTTCAGCAAATGCAGCGGTCACTCTTGCTTCTCTCCTGTGGTTCCTCCAGGTGTTTCCGTGAACACAACATCTGGAGGATAGTGCACAGTTTTACTCAGGTCATCTATTGTTCTGTGGATTACAAATGAAGTCATGTCAATTTAACTGTATGTTTGCTGGAAAAGCAGCATTAAAAATTACAAAACCAGAAGCGTTCAATAGTTTTTCTAGCTAAAACAGACTGTCAAATTAAATTTTAAAGGTCTCTAACATGCCTCACCTCATAACCCTTACATCTCCTATATGCCCATAACCATTGCTAATATCTTTGAGTCTGGGAGGTTATACAGTAGTACAGAGTGGGTATTCTGCACATAAACTGAGATAAGAGTGTATGCCAGCTCACAGCCAGTCGCAATTCTTCTTATTTTTCCCCTTTTACTGTCTTCTACAGTATCTTTATAAAATATATAAGCTGAAGTATGGTTGTCTGATACCGTGGTTGCTCTGTCCATGCAAAATGTGGCAAAAACCAGTCAAAAAATACTTATCTTGTTCATGGATTATAGGCATATCCTGAAAGTATTTAGATGTATTGTGCCTGCTTTTGACTGAATAGATCATTAGCCTAATAGAAGTGTGATTTCTGTTTAATGTTCTCTGATTTGTGTTTCTGTAGTAATAGAAATGTGATTTGTGTATTTAAACATGTACATATGACATAATCTTGTTTGATCCTTGTAGACCATTGTTCACAAGTGTTCAAAAAATTCTTCAGATCTTTATGTATACCTCTTCAAATTAAATAAATCTCAGAAACAATATGTTCATTCCTATTGTATATTAAACATTGTGCACACAGTAATTCCAGCCAAGAGTGTCAGCAGAATGTAAAATGTTTACATTTAACTGATAAATCTTTGTACTGGAAACTTTGCATCTTGGCCAGATAAAAACTGTTTTCACCAAATCATGAGAAGATGCCTGTTTGAATGTTCCAGCACTATATCAGAAACGTTCCAGCACTTGGATCAGAAACGGTGTGACCAGCAGGGCCAAGGAGGTTATTCTCCCTCTGGACTTAGCACTGGTGAGACCCGTGTTTCTGTGATTCTGTGATTCTCAAATGCAGAGCACCTGGGCTCTATTGGAGACTCCTCCCTCCCCAGGTGTTGCTGCTTTTCCCTCTCCCAGGGATCCCTTTTTCTTGCTGGCAAAGACCAACAGCCTCTAGCTGTGCCCAGCCGGGCTGTGGTCAAGGGATGCATCTCCTGGCCTCACTG
>WAAB01012446.1:33242-52938 GCA_013389865.1 Piaya cayana
GCTCTCTGCAACTACCTGAAAGGAGGTTGTAGAGAGGAGGGAGGTGGCCTCTTCTCCCAAGTGACAGGGGACAGGACAAGAGGGAATGACCTCAGGCTCCACCAGGGGAGATTTAGGCTAGACATTAGGAGAAAGTTTCTCACAGAAAGGGTCATTGGGCACTGGCAGAGGCTGCCCAGGGAGGTGGTTGATTCACCTTCCCTGGAGATGTTTAAGGCACAGGTGGACGAGGTGCTGAGGGACATGGGTTAGTGTTTGATGGGAATGGTTGGACTCAATGATCCAGTGGGTCTCTTCCAACCTGGTTGTTCTATGATTCTATGATATACTATACTGCTGTCTCAAAATAACGATATCTATGAATATAGCATATGTGTCTGAGTGTGGATATGTGTGTGAAGGAATGTATATCACATTATGCCCCCCTGGAAAAGGATAAGTTTTCTGGAAACTAAACGTGCCTCCTCTTGTGCAGTTTTCCTTTTCCTCTGGCCCAGCTTTACAAGCTTTCTTGGGACAACAGTGTAGAGTCCTAATAATGCCACATATTTTTCAGATCATTTTCATCATGAAATTGTGTGCAAATAAAGTGGGGTCAGTTAGAAATAGTTTTAAAGGTCTTGCAGTTAAGAGTCTCGATCTCACACGAATGTGACATTATGTATTTTAGGGCATTACTTTCACACCTGGACCTAGACATCTAACATTCGCTGTGGCTTGCATTTTAATAACAAAATCTTTTTGAGAATCTGTCCTACAGTTACAGAGCAGGTCAGACACAGAGCTAGAAAGATAACCCAGATATTCCACATTATAGTGTAGTGTTATAGCCACTTTTAATACAGTATTGTTTCACTGAAGCAAGTTAGGTTAAACCTCCATGTTTTCTTTCGCTCAGAGAATGAATTATCATGTACTCGTTGTTAAACTGATGACATATATGATCTACACAATATATTCCTTCTATAAGTGTCAATAATTTTTTTTTTTAAGTCTGTTACAAAAGCAGGTGCATGGGGTTCCTTTTTTTCATTTTGAAATGTAATAAAGTCAGTTTTTGGCCCCAAGCAATACTAGGATTTAAAATAGGAACTACTTTGAAGCAACATAAAGTTGCACCCAGCCTCGAGGTTATTAAATGTGTTTTCTCTCTCTGGCTTCCTAAATGTACCTCATTGTTTAATGTTCTAACTGTAAGATTTAGTTGTAGGCATTTCAGCTGGACTTCCTTTATAAATACATAATGATACACTCATGACTTCAAAACATACCAAATGTATTGGGGAGGGATGAAACTTTTTTTTTATTCCCAGATCACAAGGAAAAAAAAATAAAAGTATTTCAAGAGAAGCAATAATATGCCTGGTGGGTGGTCATCTCAGAGATCTGGGCAGGTAGAACAGGGGTTCAGCCTTAAAGGACTTTCTTACAAAAGCAACTTAGTTTGTGCAATACAATCAACAATAAGCTGTTCTAATAAACATGTCGGTAAATAAAAATTCCACTCCAACAAGCCTGCCTTTTCAGTCAATTTAAGATATTCTCAGGACTAGGATCTACTCATGAACTTTGACACTTTTAAACTCAACATCTGGATAAGAAGGCAAAACAATTGTCTGAATTACAGAAACAAAAGTATCATCCAGAAATTGCAATGTTACTGTTCAATTTACATGAGTTTAAACTATATTCCACAGGAGATTTGTAATGTAGCTATCAGACTCTGGATTTTGTAGTTATATTAGTTTCTTTTGCAAAAGCAGTCATATACTACGGAGCTGTAAATTCACAATAAATTAGATACATTACGTAAGTGACATAGATACCGCTATTAAAATATCGTCTTGCAAAAAATATGGACTGATGTTGTCTAACCCAAAGAATATTAATATTTTACTTTGAGGGGTAAAGACAGCTCTACTAGGACAGTTGGAGGCACACTGAGGGGACAACAAGAAGGAGGAAGATACATAGCCATTCTTTGCTTTATATTCATTCCATAGACAGGAGGTTTCAATTAATAAAGCTGTCAGCTTACCATTTCTATTTTTTTAACTGTTTCTGCAATCAATTAAAAAGATTTTTAAGAATACATTTCAGTATTTCAATCATTTCTTTTTAAGAAATATTTCAGCTTTTTTTTTTTTGTGCTTGTAGGCTTGCTCCAGAATGCTAGTATCTTCTCTGTCAGCTACGCTCCAACCCCAAGCAAAATCATGTTAGAGCAAGTAGTGCTTTCTGAATGAAAGTTTTATTCTCACACAGAGCTGAAATGAGTTAGATTGCACCTGCACGAGTGATGTTTCCCTTGTTTTATGAAACTGGAATACTGCCAAGTTGTACAGCATTTCTGGAGATGCAGAGTTTTCTCACACACCTCTTCCCGGCACCACCTGCTTCAATGATTTGGGTGTTCCCCTCAGGTAGGTCACAATTTAAAACATGTTAGTACTCAGACTGGCCACACCCAGAGATAATACACTCTTTTTT
Source organism: Piaya cayana (assembly GCA_013389865.1). Classification (NCBI taxonomy): domain Eukaryota; kingdom Metazoa; phylum Chordata; class Aves; order Cuculiformes; family Coccyzidae; genus Piaya; species Piaya cayana. The sequence continues at coordinate 35,733 of WAAB01012446.1, forward strand.
TACAATGGTTGTGTTGGCCAAGTATGACATAGTGGTCTATGCTAGTTATTTTTTGAACTTTGTACAACTCTGTTACTGGATGTCAGGAATAGCTGGTGTTATTATACAGAGATTTCCAGAATTATGAGATTCAATCAGATCGTAAATGAAAACAATTGGATTAAGGAAATAGAAAGCTGAATGAGCCCAGTGGTACAGCTACTTTATTATTTTGTCCCTGGAACTGGATGACAAGAGACTTTGAAAAGGAAAGAGCAAGAAATGCTGTAGAGTACTGTATTTTTATTATCATGTCGTGCTGAAGTACACAGGCAGAGTGGGACGTGGGAATCTGGTTTGCAGTGACTGTGCTCTACCTCCTCAAACAATGAACTTAATTTCCCGCTGGTCTAAACCCAACAGCTTTTGTAGAAGCTTACTCATACAAAAAAAATCCCTAAATCTAGCTCCACAGTGGGAGGATCTGTCTATCTGGGGTGTGAAACAATTCAGTCCAAGTAAATTTTCTGTCTGTTTTTCTGCTTTAAACAGCTTTTGTTTGGTTAATTGGTGCCGTAGGCAGATAACCAATTTTCTCCTGTGTAGGGATTAACAGAACTCCATTGTTGAGATGTTCTAATTGTTAATTTGCATGCTCAAGAAAGATTATAGTTTTGATTGTGAAACCTACCAGGGTTGATTTTTTCGCCTGAACAAAGTAGAGAAAATAGTTTTTTTGTACTTAATTAATATCTACATGGTATCAAGCATTGGACAACATCAAACACAATTATGAAACATATTTAAAGAACAAATGTCCCTAATTCTTCTCTTCAGTAATAGTTCATAGCCAGCTCCAGAGGAAGTTAGATAAACCCTAAGGCTGAAAAGTCCTCTAAAAGCTTTAAAGCTCACAAGAGATTGCAGGAGCCCAGTAAACCTGCCACTGTTCTCAGTTCATATACTCTAGGAGTTGCTCTCTATCTTTGTCCTTCTTTTCACAGTGAAAAATAGAATAAGTTTGAGTTACTAACCTGAGCTGGATCATTGGAGGTAAAGTCCTACAGAAGATGAGACACTTTGAAGTTTTAATATGAATTAATATTTTGCGATAAACTTATTGGTGGGGGAGTGGAAACTTCATTTTTCATCTATGCCTGGCAGTTAATGAGAAAGTTACTATCTTATCAGGTCTGGGAATTTTAACCCATTTAGCTAACCTGGGCTAATGTCAACAGCATTAGACACTATTTCTGGAAAATGCAAGACAAATATCATTTTTCATTGCTTGGAAGTCAGAAACTAAGGAACTGACAAATGGTAGCAGAATAGAAGGCAGACACTGCCTTCCTCTGAGCCCCAGAAATAGGAAATAAAAAATGTTATCTGAGGGGGTGAGGTGGGGGTGGGGGTTGGGTTTTTTCCTCTGTCTGTTCTTTGAGGGGTCTAAAATGTGAATATCTGCAGAGTTGCCTTCCTGTGATCAAAGGAAGGATGTGAAGAATAAAAATAATGTATTGGTTTGAGTGAGGAGATCCTAAAGTTCCCATGCAAAGCAATGTTTGGATAATTATATACTGGTGAGCACTACACAACAAAAGTATTTTTTCCTGGTGACTGAGAGAAATGAAAAATATAAGACAGTTAAAGCAAACCAAATGAAACAACATGTTTCATGCAAACACAGACAGATAAGCACTTTTTTTTCTGTCTTCAGGACATTTCATCGGACAAGACAAATTTCTCTGTAATAGTAAATTTTACTGATAATTGCATTGAGAATGGTGGGGGTTGGTCCTCTGGAGACCATCTGGTTCACCCCTCACCCCGGCTAAAGTAAGTTTCACTTAGAGCAGGTTGCATGGGAACATGTCCAGCCAGGTTTTGAGTATCTCCAGAGAAGGAGATTCCATAGCCTCCCTGGGTAGGCTGTTCCAGTTCTTCATTGTGCTCATAGTAAAGTTTTTCCTTGTATTGAACTAGACCTTAGTGGGCTGCAGTCTGTGCCCATTGCCCCTTGTCCTGTCACCAAGAACCACTGAAAGGAGTTTGGCCCCATTCTTTTGACACCCACTTTTTAGATATTTATAAACACTGATAAGAATCCCTCTCAGTCTTCTTGAGGCTAAAGAGACTCAGGTCATTCAGTCTTTTTTCACATGAAAGGTGCTCCAGTTCCCTAATGATCTTCATGGTCCTCCTCAGGACTCTCTTCAGTTTTCCTTGTATTTCTTGAGTTGGGAAGCCCAGAAGTGGATACAGTACTCCAGATGCAGCCTCACTAGGGCAGAGAGAGAGGAGGAGAATCTCCCTTGACCTGCTAGACACACTGTTCTCAATGCACACCAGGACATCACCAGCCTTCTTGGCAACAAGATCATCCATTTATTTTATGTCAAAGATATCTGATTCTTCACTCTGATTCCTTCTAGGCTTTGTTTCAACAGGGTTGTTAAATGGTATGTTCCTAAAAAGCTAATATTGGTTTCATCTGTGATTAGCATTTTAAATAGTGTCTATGTTACATATCAGGACAAAAGATTTTTTGCCAATAGTAAGCCATATAGAAAGGTTACGTAGGAAATGTGCCTGGGGGTAGGTGTTCACAATGTTTGACACAACCAGTGGATGTCATTGAAGTTTTGAGTGCACATCAAAGGCTGTTGAGCAATGTTAAGATTGAGCTAGGAAGAGGCATTTATTGGATTTATTATGGCAAAAGTCAACAGTACCTCTATGCAAAATGTGTGAATGTTCAGTTGCTAGATTATAGTTTCTGATATTTTAGCAGCCTAACATTTTGTACTGATATTGAATCTGTTCACGAGTCACCATTCATGACATCACGTCCATAAAATAGAAATTTTTCCTAAAGATAGGACACGTATGGACATCAATACAGATCCTCACATCTTTAGATGGAGTGGTATAATAATAACCCATTTAGATAATGCAAATCTGAAAAGTTAGTGAGCAGCACAGGGCAAATCAAAACGCCCAGACTCCACCCTGAATGATCACCTTAGCCACTGGGACATGGCTGAACTGGTGTGGAACCTGAACCTGATTAAAATGGAAAAGCCTCAAAAACCACGAAACTGAGGAATGTCTTTTGTGAGAACTGGTCATTGCAGTCAGTGGTGCAAAATGTAAGTCCACATCCGGACTCCGGAAAACAACTGCTGTTTCCTCTTTGCTCATATTAATTCAAGCCCTTTGCAAAATACTTCCAGACTAAGCAGGCTCTTTAGGTTTTTTTACTGAACAAAGAATATCATTCAACCATTACTATTATTAGACTGCTTGCCCTTAGCAGCTCCTGAATAACCTTAAACAGTTTGTTCATATATTTTATTTTTAGTTTCAACTGTTTATCTGTCATTTACTGATCCTCAGCACCCATGGAACCATCACTGTAAAACTGTGAACAAGTGTAAAGCACAGGTAAAAGAGATATTTACAGACTAGACCAACTGAGTTTCTTTTTTCTATTTGGATATTTTGGATAATATCTGTGATTCTTATGTTTAATATCCTTCATAGCCTTCTGAGAAAAAACCCTAAAAACTATAGATTGGGATGAAACATACTTTCATTCAAAACTCTCCATGACATTCAACTAAACTATGTTAGGTGGTCTTGGAGTATTTAAAGCCTTGACTAATGTTTCAGTTCAAGATATCATACATTAGTCAGTGTGGTCCCAGAAACCTCTTGGTCTGGGAGCCAGAATTAGATGGTAGTCTAGCCAAAGCCTTTTTCACAGTCTTTTTGAAATGCTAGCATTTTCATTAGAAAAGACTCTTTTAAAATTTCCAGGTCTACATGCTTTGATATGGGAAGGGATGACTAAACCTTCAGATTTCTGGGAGCTTATGTCAATGAAGGTCTTGGTAGGCCTTGGTGCTTTCTTCTGTGCCATGTATCTGATCTGAATCTCACAAGGACAAATACTAAAGACTGATATTATGCATTAACAATGTATTTTAGTTAGGAAAATGCAAAAACTTTGATTTTGATTAGTATTTGTGGGACAAAGCTGTCATTTTGAAATTCAGCTTTGATAGCTCACTGACCATGATTAGTGAGGCACAGGTAATTTTAATTGACTGCCTGTACATCAGAAACAGCACTGGGCCTCAGAAGTCAAATTAGAGCAGTCCCAGGCTGCACTGTGTGCAGTTTACTGGGTCACACCAAAAAACTTCATTAGTAGCATAACATGTCAAAATTAGTCACTTAAGAATGTAAACAACTCCAGAAACAGGAATGAGCAGGCCTCTGGCCATCTGCTTTGTGTGTCAGCCCTGCTTTTTCACTGTAGGCACTGATTTTTGTTCACTCAGCCAGATGATCGTCGTCTTAGATTCAGCTGAAAGTCCCGAAGTAGCAGAGAGCTGGAATGTCAACAGATTGTGATGCCTTCCGGTAGGGGCACAAGGCTCTGGGCTCAGCAGGGAGGAGCAACATCAACAGCTGGTACATCCCAGGACCTCTTTTCCATCTTCTCCTCTCATTTTTTTCCTACAGATGTGAGAAGCAAACGATCTTGTCATTATTAGCAAAGGCACCCTGGCATAACCCTACACTCTTTTTAACTCAAGCCGGTGACAAACTGCTCTCCCCTCTCCTCCCTCCCCTCTCCTTTCCTTCCTCTCACTCTGTTCTTTGCTATTCTGACATTCTGAATTTGAATTTGGCATATAGTCTTTTTAATTGGAAATTATAATTTCTATATAGTAATTTTTTTTTGCTGCCAGTTCTGCAGGGGCTTTTTCTTATGGACCTGATTCCTTATCCTACATTTATTTGTGTTAAATTCCATTGAGATATGTTCACATATTTGTAAATTTATATAAAATAACATAGAGAGCTGGAATAGACATAATTAATTTTAAAAATTTGGAACTAAAAATATGGAAAGTCTATACTAACCATGCAATCACAAAACAAATCTTAAAACATGTGATCAAAAGAAAACATTAGCAAACCTCTGAACAGCAGGAGCACCATCAATTGCCAGTTCATATAAAAGAGTCAGTAGGGCATTAGGCAATTGCTGTGCAAAGAATAAACCAATCGCTTCTTACAAAATAGTGTTCAGCTGATGGCCATTTAATTAAATTGTTTGCATAGCATTTGTGATTTTTAATGGAACTTCAGGAGAGGTTAAGGGAGAAGTTTGAAGATAAGATTTAGTACAGATATGGAAAGCTTTCATTTCTTCACTAAATGCATAGCATTACAATATATTGTCATTCCCATCAACAGACTGAGAGACAAAATAAATGAACATAGCAATAACTTGTGGAAAAATCTTCCTAACTTACCTGGGAAGTAAATATTAGTTAGTAGTGTCGTAACTGTACGCTTATGCTTTAGAGATGCTAAGGACCAAAACATCTAAGAGAAAACGTCTTACACCAGAGATACAAGATTCACTTTCAGAGTTAATGAGATGCTCCAGTGATCTGTGTTAAGAGGGAAAAAAATAAAAACCAGCATTGAGAAATGGCCTAGTGAAAAACCCTCATTTCATTTGCTGATGAAAAAATGCAAAATGATAGACATGCTGTCATGAAAATCATGATGAACACAAACACTAATATTTCATTATCTATTAATTAGTGACAGTGAGGAAGAAATATTTCCTAAGAATGGGGGGGCTGAGGGGCTGAGAGGGGCAGTATTTTCGTAAACTTTAACTACCTTCCAAGCCTCTAGAAAGTACTGGAGAAAGGATAGTAAACTTAACAGGGCCGTGATATATTTAAATACATCTATTTTATTCTGTGAGAATCACATCAATTTTGTTTCTGAACTTAAGTGCTGTGCCAGTTATTTGGACAAAAATTAAGTGTATTATAAAAGCAGGAAAACCATGCATTAGGAAATATAAATAAGGAAAAATTTATTTTCAGCTGTATAACCCGGTTATGATAATGGTGTAGCCTCTCTGACATGAGCAGAGAACGTGACTGTGTGGCAAACTTTGACTGATGTTCTGTTTGTCACTGCCCTTTAACAAACATATAGAAGGAGAAGGTGCAGGCTCGTCACCATAGTCCCTGACAGTCCTGTTCCTGAAGTCAGGCTGAAAGGACATTTAACCTACATCAATTGAGTTAATCATAAATGACATGAATGTTTTCATTAAATGACCATAATGATATGATGAGTATTTTATATAAAATATCTTGTCCTCTACTCAACCCCTCAATGTTCCTGTTAAAGCTCAGCTCACCGTGCACAAAGGAATGAAAGATTCATGACCTAGAAAGACAGTAAGGGAAGAGGAACAGATCTCTGTAATAGTGATGGGCTGCTTACTTGGTAAGGCAGCAGTGTATCTGAATAAGACTATTATCAGCCTATACTTATGTCTTCAGAAACTCGTATTGCCCCACATCTCTTCTTGCCAGCTGGGCTCCTACTCAAAAGCTGCATTTGGACTTAGCCACTCTTGCAATCAGCAAGAATGTACTAAAACCAGAAGTTACGCAATACTCTCACCTTCCTGCTTTCTGCTATACATCTGTTAGGCTATCAGAACATTTTATTTAATAGCATTGTTTGACAGGGTAATACCATGATATGGAGTTTTTTTAATTTTGAAAAGTTCAGATGGCTTTGGTTGTTCCTGTGTTGTAATGAGTTGTTAGGCTGCTTTATAGATATATATATAATCTATATATAGATTATAAGAGCATAGGCTTTATTTCCTACAGTTTCTATTCCTAATTCTGTAATGAACTTGCCTGCGTAGGGTCAACACTAAGTAAGTTTTAGCACTTCCTTGTTGTTTAAGTACTCTTTGGAAAAAAAAAGTCAGTTGTATACTTGTTCTGAAAAATGTTTGGCTATCACAGTGGCAAATATTTAAATCACAGTTGTATCGCTCTTTTGATGAAATAGACTAGAAACTCCCCTCAGTATAGTGTGTTGTGTTTCTTACCAAAGACAACGCAGATCAGTCTAACCTGTCCATTAATTTACCTCAAAGTTTTTGTGTATATATTTATTACGTGTGTTGTGATGGAAGGATCAAGTCTTCATTGTACAAAAATGTCTACAAATCTAGTTGTGTATAATCACAACAGGTCCTGCACACTTGTTGTCTAGCCAGTTTAACCTTGATGTCATCTATCAAAGTCCTGTCTATCTCTCACTCTACTTCTCCAGAGAAGTGCAATGAGGATAGGAGGGAGGTATGTTATGACTCAGATAACAGGGAAACAAGGATAATAGAAAACACACATAGATTAGGCTGTGAATTTAGTATGTTCACCTTTGAAAAAATTTGTGAGCAGATTTCTATAGAGGGTAGGAAAAAAGGAACCCCTGAGGTATTCTCATGGCAACACTGAAGTCTATGAGTCTTCAATAATACGTCATGATGTTCATTTTCATAGGCACAATTTAAACAGACTCTCTTATTACTGTTATTCATCTGCACTGGTTTCTTTCCTACTCATAAATTTAAGTGGGAGTTGCATGTAGTATGACGTAAATCATAGTTTGATTAAGGAATACTTTGGAACAGTAAATTATGATCTTGTTTAAACTGTGATTCATCTTTTAAAATATTTCAGAGGTTTAGGTTAAAGATTTCTTCCTGTTTGAAAATTTTAGGTTTTGTTCCTGTTTTAATTTGAATACCATAGTACTCTTATCTTATTTTTAATGTGCCACCGTTGCAGTGAATGTTATTGGGAAATAAGCTTAAGTATTTGAAGAGAGGATCCAGATGCTTCTTACTTGTGTGGGTTATCTGTAAAAACACAGAAATGTGTAGCAACCAGTGTACTCAATACAAGGTCAAGTAGCTGGTAACAACTGATACACATTACCCAGAAAGTACGAAGAGGTCAAATTTGGCCCTCACAGCAAACATCAAATTCCCTCGCACAGAAGAAAACTTTGCTGGTGAGAGCAGTCTAGAGAGTCTTTTACTGTGCCATCTAGCACTGTTATAAATTATTAATGAATGTGACTTGCTCAGCCTAAACCAGAAATGTAACAAGATGTCCACACTAGGCTAAAGAGAGTTGTGTGGACAAGCTGTCATATAGGGCATAAGCATTTAAGTGAATCAAGACTGGATGGACCCCACTGCCCCACTCCTTATCCCTGTCCTTGGGCAGAGGAAGAAGATAGGACTCGGACACCCGGCAGGCATGTACCAAGTTATCATGTCACTCTACTTCCAACACCTCTGGGTACTGCACCTTTTCAAGTTGTCATTCTCTTTTCCTGTCAGAGAATGGTCCTTGCTTTTAGTTCGGGTCAAAAATGCCTTCTGAGACTTTTGTCAATATTAATGTCATGTATTAATACCACAGTTGCACTCAAAGGTCAGCAGATAAATCAGAAACCCAGCCAGCTTTTCTGTTGAGAAATCTTAGTAGCACATAGGCTGTATTTATAACCCCCACTTCCCTCTCAGATATCCATTCATTCCACAGATTCTACAAAATTAAAAACCTCTTGGACCTGCAATTAAAAAACTATATTAGAAAAACGCTTCCTTTTATTTCTGTTTGCTTTAGGAGGTGGAAGCAAGGAAGCTGTTACTGATAATTTTTAGTTTGTTCCTTAAAGTATTCAACCTATAATACAGTTTAAAAACCTCAGTATTGCACATGTAATAACTTCCTTTTCTTCATTTCACTTCACTGTGGTGAAATTGACCACAGTAAAACCAATTCCTTGGAGAAATAGGATATATTTATAAGCTTGGGGTTTTTTTTGTGACAAAATGTGTGATTCTTCCTTGTTCTGAGCCCATGAATCCCTTTTGATAAAGTGAGGGACCTCCTTGATGCTTAAATTCACTTCTTTCTCCTATTCAGAAAATACCTCATAGTTTTAGGAAGTCAATCTCCATTCAGGAAGAGAATGGGAATGACAAAGTTCAGTGAGCTTTGGTCTTCTAATTTCTCCTCTAGAAAAGCACAAGCGACTGTCAGAGATTACACAGAGGATCGTTCAGCCCAGCAGGGCCTTCCTGCAAACCTTGCTTGAGTTTCCTACTCAGCTTTGTATTTTATTTCAGTTTTAATGGAAAAAGGATGATTCTACAAACTTTTTTGATCTTTGTTGGTGTATGAGAATGTGTAGTGTTACTTTCAGGATAACACAGGCACTCTTTTTATAGGCCTGGAAAAGCACATGGAAGTGCTATTTTCTTCTTATCTAGCTTTTTTTTTGCCTCTAACAGTCTTTAGTTGTTTCAGACTTTTGTGCAGGAATTTCTTCAAAAAGGAAGACAAGTAAAAAAACTGGTAAATGTTCCCATAAATTAGTACAAAAGCAGATTTTTCTTTTCTTTAGGACGTGCTTATTCAAGAGAAGGAAAGTGCAGAGAAAATAAGATAATTTTGTGTAGTTTTGTTGATATTAAGAGGCAATTGTGCCTGAGAAATAAAAAGACTTTCAAGGAGTACTAAATAACTCATCTGGTCCTTTGCCTTTTAATCAGAATATTATTGTGTCATTCTTTTCTTTCTTATTATTAATCTTCACCACACCTTCAGATCTTCCTGTCCTGCCTCTTCCTTTTTTTGTCTAAAACCACCTTTTATGATTTGCAAAAACAAGTCTATGTTTACGCATTTGAAAGACATTAAACTCATAGAAATTTCATTATCCAGTGTTTACAATTCAAGAAGCTAGGCAGCTTTTAAATTTATATGAGCAGCATATGGGTGGACCTTCTCCCCAAGGTTTGCTGGGTTTTTTTCTAATTCACTCTGTACATAATCAGTATTTAGAATTACTGCTTTGATACTGAACACTCAATGAACTCACTAAAAAATTAAATAACCACATCTGTAAAACAATTGTAAATACTTCTGGTTGTAAAACAGAAAGTCTGCATGCTTTATTTTTATGAGAAAGGAATATCACTGTAAAAATATTCAGTCTTGTAATCAATAAACATAACCTGCCGGTATGTTATTACAGACCTTCATTTATCTTCAGGTTTTACTTGCAACCATTACTGGCTGTGTGGTTTGAAGGTCATTTTATGGAAAGTACGCATATCAGATGTGACAAAGGTAACATGCTACCTAAGTATCTGTATTTTCAGGAAAATGCTACAATAAGCTACCACAGAGTAAACTGAAATACTAATTCTGAACTGCATTGGCTTTTACAAATGCCAATTTTATGAAGATAGTGACTGAAAAGCACGCATTATTCCTTGCTTTTGTTCTATATGCCATTAATTCTGTTGAACCTGGTATCTTTCCACCTTTTCTTTCTCCAACACCAAGGATATTATTTTCTGAAGAAAGGAGTTTAGCTTTGTTTTAACATGGTAGCTCCTTTAAACATGTCAGCACTTGGAAACTAAGCAGTTTCACTAGAAGTCTGGACACAGTCTCTCAACTGAGTGCAGTCAGTTTAGCATCAGAGTCTGAAGAACTGTCTGCTTTGGCCAGATGCTTGCAACATCTCTAAAGGTTCTTTGATTAATTGAGGTGAAACCCCTCTATGTAACAGGGTCAGCACACACAAGCTTTCATTATTTTCTTCATTTACATCAATTAGAATTACGGAGGGCCTGGGGCTACTCCTGACTTCTAAAAACATGATCTACTCCTAGGTAATGTTTAAACAGAGCACCGGAAAAAATACGCCATGTTTCATTAACAAATAAAACTTTTATTTCTTTCATCAGCTACAGCAATATTTATACTAAGCGTATTGCTAAAGCAAGTCATTAAGATATATCACTCGAGGTGGTCAGACTCTGAAGAACTGGAACTTGGTGTATATCACAACAATCAATCTAAAGACAGTGAATTTCACTTTTGCACAGTCTGCAGCCAAGAAAGAATGAGCATCAACTCCAGCAGATTTTGTTAATTTCAGTTTTCTTTTCATGACAGCTTGTTTAAGTGGTGTGCAAACCACTGCTTTGTATTATGGCTCAACTGGAGAATGCATTTACCAGACTGAAGAAGAAAGAAATTAAGTTCAGGTCCTCCAACTTGAAAGCTAGATGAAAGGAGTAAGTCTACCACACATGGAGGTGACATAGTATATCAAGTGTCAGAATTAGAGAAATATTCCAGAAGTGAACCAAAAGAAACATGGTATTGATAATATTGTAATTTTCTACGGTCCAGTGTGTAACAGCAGCCATCTCTCCTGCGGATGTTGTGTTCAAGGTGAAATCAATGCTGCATTTTCCTTTTCTCAATGTAAGTTATTGCAAGTCACTCTAGCCTTGTCCAGCAAAGCAAAATTTGGCTGACCAAGTGTTTAATCGACATGTGCAAGTCAATTACTTGCAGCAACATTATTGCTGCAAATGCAGTGAATATTTGTGCGAATTTTAATAGAATTATTCTGAGTGTTGGACTAACATCTTTTGTTAAATAGCATTGGGTCCACACTGCAGCTTTAAATCCAACCGTATAATGCTGTGAACGTAAATATCCCTTCTTTTTTTGTGGAATGGCTTCTACTTACTCCATATCATTTTTCTCCCATCTCCTTCCCATGCCTCAGTAGCACCCCCTAGCCTGTAAGGTTAAAGACGACATTCGTCTGCAGATAGAGACAAGATTCTCAAACCATGAAACAGGCTGCCCAGGGAGGTGGTGGAGTCACCATCCCTGGAGGTGTTTAAAAGGCAGGTAGATGAGGTGCGTGGGGACGTGGTTTAGTAGTAGACAAGTACGATCAGAGTTGATGATCTTGAAGTTCTTTTCCAACCTAATGATTCTATGATTCTACGAAAATCATTGTTGAATACCTCAGACTTCTCCTCATCTGTTGATATGAGGTCACTTACTCAATTTGTTGGTTTTGGTATGCTTTCTTTAAACTTCCTTTTCTGCCTGACATATCTCTAGAAGCCCTTCTTGTTAGTCTTCACTTCCCTTGCCAAGTTCAACTCCAGCTGAGTCTTGACCTTCCTGACCCCATCCCTACACAACCGGGCGGCATCCCTATACTCTCCCGACATTACCTGCCCCTTCTTGCACTGTCTGTGCAGTTCCCTGACCAGGTGGTCAGGCACTCTGGTCTTTTCCCTTCCCAGCCCACTTTCCTATATTTTTGGGACTGAGTGCTCTTGCACTTTATGTAAAGCATCCTTAAATATTTGCTAGCTTTGTTCTGCTCCTTTGTCCCGAAGGACCACATCCCAGGGGATCCTACTGACTAACTCCTTGAAGAGGTGTAATTATTTTTACCTGACATTTAGGGTCCTGACTATACTCCTCAGCTCTCCCATATCCCTCAGGACCTTGAACATAACCAGTGCATGATTACTACACCCCAGGCTGCCTCAAATCTTGATGTCACTGATGAGCTCACTTGCATTGATGCTCACCAGGTCCAGTATTGAACCCTCTTAGGTAGGGGTGACAATTATCTGGGTCAAGAAATTATCTTCGATACTCTCTAGGGGTCTCCTGGATTGCCGACAGCTTGAAATATTACTTTTCCAGCATATGTCAGAGTGGTTCAAGTCCCCCAGTAGGATGAGAGCTTGCAAGTGTGAAACCTTCTGTATCTGGAGTAAGAATGCTTCATCAGTAGGCTCTGCTTGATCAAGTGGCCTGTGGTATACACCAGTCAGAAGGTTACTTTTGTTGTCTCAGTCTTTCATTCTCACCCATAAGCTTTCAGCCTATTCGTGGCTGTTCTTCAAAGACAACTCTGCACATTCTATCCATTTCCTGATATAGAGGACAATACCAGCACTCCTCTTGGTCTGTCCCTTTTGAATAGCCTGTAGCCATCAATAGTCACACTTCAGTCATAGGTTTTTGTCCCACCAAGTTGCAGTAAAGGCAACCAGATCATAGGTTTCTAGCAGCACAGTAGCTTCTACCTCCTCCTGTTTGCTGCCCAAGCTGCCTATTTGTATAAAGACACTTCAGCAGGGCTGTTGAACACATCATCTTTTTAGTGGAACATCTCTTATTTCCCTTAAGGTATTCCATGGGGATTTCCTTGCTGGCACCTACAACCTCCAAAGCTCTCTGCTCATCTCTGCAAGACTCCAACTGTGTTGTAGTCAGCATCAACAGTACGCCCCAGGGCAACAGGCAGAGGGCCTATACCAGCACCCCATCCCTCTAATCATTGTCTATCCTCACACAGCTTGTTATAGGCAAGCCTGATATTATCCCTCTCCCCCTTCACATCTAGTTTAAAGCCTTCTCAATGAACCCTGCAAGCTCATGAGCAAAGACTCTGCTCCCTCTTTGAGAAAGGTGGCTCGCATCTCATATGGGTAAACCTGGTGCCACGTAGGCCATCAAATAATCAAAACACCTGAAGTTATTACAGTGACACCAGCTGCGGAGCTATGTATTAATAGACTGGACTCATCTGTTCCTTCTAGTATCACTGCCTGCAACTGGAAGGAAGGAGGAAAAAATCACCTGGGCCTCACATTCCCTCACTAGCCATCCCAAGGCCATAAAGTCTCTTTTGATCACCCCTGGGCTATGTACTGCAGCTTCATCACCTCTGACATGGAAGAACAGTAATGAGTAGTAGTATGTGGGCCAAACTGGACTGGGGAGTTTCCTAGCAATAACCCTAACCTGGGCTTCTGGGAGGCAGCAGACTTCCCTATGAGTAGTCTGCTTAGCATATTGGACCCTCAGTTCCCCTTAATAGGGAGTCACCTACAACTATGATTCCCCTTTTCTTCCTCATGGCAGTTGTAGTAATACTGGGGGGCCGTAACACAAATATGTGCTACAGTTGGTGGTTAAATGCTGCATAAAATCTAGATGTGCAGGTTTCTTATTCCACCTGTTGTCATACAAAGATTGGCCCCAGAAAGAAAAATATTTTTCCATTTGATGAGTTACTATATGAACAATTAGATAGTTTAAACAAATATGACTAACATAGTAGTTAAGAACTGAGGCACTAACGATTATCACAAAGTATATTTTCTCAGTTCATTTACAAAAGTTCACAAGCCTTGTCAGCAATTCCCAGAACATGGTGTATTTTTCCTGACTTTCTGTTCCATCCTGACACTTTCTAACAGGTTTAATCAAACAATATTTAAATATACAAATAAATCCAAATGCACTGCAACAGCACTGTACTAGAAACTATAGCACTTAAACACCTAGTTCCTGGCTGATTATGAACACCACAGCAGTTCTTGCAAACTAGACATAGATAACAAAGGTACAGAGACCATCACACGTATTAGATAAGGTGGATGAAAAGCTAGACATGAGCTGAAAATATGCGCTTGCAACTCAGGAAGCCAACCATATCCTAAGCTGCATCAAAAGAATCATGACCAGTAGGTTGAGATAGGAGGTTCTGCCCCTCTACTCAGCTCTAGACCCCTCAGGATAAGAAATACATGGACCTGCTGGACCAGGTCCAGAGGAAGGTCACAAAAATGATCACATCTCTCCTGCAAAGAAAGGCTGAGTGAGTAGGAGCTGTTCAGCCTGGAGAAGATAAGGCTCCAGGGGCACTTAATTGTGGCCTTTTGTAATTGAAGAGCGTTTGTAAGAAAGGTGAGGACAAATGTTTTAGCAGGTTCTATTGAAATAGGACTAGAGGTAATGTTTTTAAACTAACAGACAGTAGATTTGGACCAGGTATAAGGAAGACATTTTTACCACGAGGGTCACAAAACAGTGGAACGGGTTCAAGGTCAGGTTGGATGGGGAGCAACCTGATCTTGTTGAAGTTATACCTACTTCTTGCCATGGGGTGGGACTAGATGACCTTTAAAGGTCCCTTCCAACTCAAACTGTTCCCTGGTTCTATGATTCCTTAATAAAGCTGTAACTGCATGAATTTTGGAGGGACAGGAGAGAGAAGTGAAATTTCTGCCATATGATCCACTGGCACATGAAATTATGACAGGATCTTGGCTCCATCAGATACTCTGTGTTCAGCTCCTTTTCATGAAACTGAAAAGTATTTATTTTTACACAGAACTTTGCCCTGAATTGCTATTATAATGATTCTTGTAATTTTGGTCTCCTCTCTATCTGATCTGATACGTTAGATGTTGACAGTAACTTTGAACATATGTTTCTTCTGTAGATGTTGACGGAGTGCTGTTATTTCCTGTATAATAACAGTTTCAATTTCCTGTTCACCATTTTAGTTTTCCATGCAGTGATCACAGAATAAAATCTTCAGGGAAGACTGAATAAAGTTTGATCCATAAAGATGGCTGATTAATGAAATGATTAAACCCATTCTTTGTACCTAACAGATAGCTCTGAAATGATTACACATTCCTCTTCCTTTCATACAGCTGGTTTCATGCCTATCAAAAATATGAGAATCTGTTTAAAAAGGTTCTGAGTTTTCTAAACTTGCAAAAACTAACTTAATAGGAGACCGCAATTAAAAATTAGAAAAAGTTCAACAAAACTTTGCCCATTATATGACTTTGAAAATTGTAGAAAGTTGATTTTTGTAACTGAAATATTTCTTCTAATTTTAAAAATATTATTCATACATTTATTTTTAATTGAAAGGACCCTTCTGCCCACAGTTTATACCACAGAAACAGAATAGATTACCATCTGTTATGAGCTGCAATAGATTCACTGGTGACACTGAGGCAATTTAGACATGCTGAGCTACATATAAACTGAGAAACAGTACTATACACTAGGAATGTTTCTATCAGAATTCAAGATGATGTCTATGCATGAGGGAGTCCTGTAAACTAGGTCTATTGTTGTTCCGTTCTGTGTTGTTCACTTGCCAGCAGCTAAAGGACCCTCAGTTTCCCTTGTGAAGTATTCCTTCTTGTTGAGTTTCATCTGAAATTAATAGTTTGCACTTGTGGACAATGTTCAGTGTGAACTGCAGCACCATAAAAGATGCAGTTAGAAGGATTCACTTCAAAATGCTCTTGATCCAAACAAGACTGGCAGTGTAAGTGCATCTTGGACAGTTCTAGAGAATTTCTCCTGTATGATTCTGAAAAACAATGCTTTATTACTTTGGAGATTAGGATGTCTGTTCAATCAGCCTTGTGTTATATTTTTTAAAATTCCCTGCTAGTTTACATCCATAACTCAGAAGTAAGTTTTACACAGTGCATTGAGCAGTCAAAAGTAATATCTCAATTGCACATCTGCCTTGCAACCACGGTAAGACGACTCATAGTAACTTTGAGGCAAATCCTGAAGTCCTAGTGAAGACCTGTTTTCCCCTCCTGTGGGATGTGACATGTGATGATTCAGAAATCCTCAGAAATGCACAGCCAGCTAAATAGTTGGAGAAATATGACAGTGGATGTTAATTATGTGCAAGAAAAAAGGAAAAAATATTCAGAGTAAAATATGAGAAAAAAGAACAACTCTCCTCTAGGACCATATTACTGCTCCTGTGGAAATAAGAGGCAAATTTTCCACTGGGTACATTTAGAAGGCTCTTGTTTCCAATACAAAATACTTAAAAATATGCTGAATTATAAAATAATGTGTAATCCCTTGGGTTTATTCAGATAAGTCACATTCTTCAAGTTAATCACATGCCTAAAAGTTCAGCTTGATTGTGGCAGACATGCCGCTTTGTAAAATTTAATAGACAACTCTGAATTAATGACTTATTCAACAAATGTATGTCTTTTACTGTTTGCAGAACATCAGTGGGATAGACATGATTTCTCTGTATTTACTCATTATTTCAACTAATATTCTATACATTCTTTAACTTAGCGGATCAACCCCAAGCAGTTTCCTTTATGAGTATTAGTAGTCTGATATTTTAAAGTAAGTTGAGTCTCCCAATATCAATTTTGTATCTTATGATTGGAAGTGGCTACAAATACAGCCAATCAGATTTATATGAACGTTTGCAATCTTACAGGAACAGCTAACTACTACTATTTTCATGAGTCTCCTGATCTTCTAACCAGGAGAAATAGGATGATCATATGTCGCCTAAGATCTCTGAGAGTGCTAGATAAACTGCTGCCATTATAAAAAAAGTTGCTTTTATATCTGGTGCTTTTTCATGTGTGGATGCAATATGCAATCTGCTGTACACAAAGACCATACTTCTTAGTGGTCAAATTCCACTAAAATCAGGGGTGCCACAGAGGGGAGAAATTTGATCCCCAGAATTTAGGAATAATGCCAGGAATCACAGATAAACCAGCAACTACATTTGAGGCTTAATCACCCTTCTCTTATTACATATTTTAAAATAAGAAAAGTAAAAACTTAATAATAATAATAATAAT
>WAAB01012447.1:0-54929 GCA_013389865.1 Piaya cayana
GCCCATTGCTTCTTGTTCTGTCATGTGGCACTACTCAGACAAATCTAGACCCTCTCAGCCTGTTCTCATACGACACGAGCTCCAAGTCCTTCATCAAGTTTGTGGCCCTTGGCCGGACTCACTCTAGAATGTCCATGTCTCCCTTGTCCTAGAGAGTTCAGAACTGGTACAAGCCCTCCAGATGTGTTTCATCACAGCTGAGCAGAGGGCAAAGATCACATCCTTCACCTGCTGGCAGCACTGTTCCTAACACAGCCTATGATGCTGTTGTCCTTTGCTGCAAGGAAGTGTTCTAGGTTTGTGTCCACCAGGACTCCCAAGGCTTTTTCTGCAAAGCTGCTTTCTACTGGTCAGCCTCAGTGTACTCTGGTTATGTGGGATTACTCTTTCTTGCACGACTTTGCACTTCGCTTCGTTGAACTTTATGAGATACCAGACCATTTTTTCAGCCTGCTGAGGTCCACCTGGATGGCAGCACAACCCTCTGGTACATCCAACTTCCACTGCTTGAAAAAACACAACAACATACTTCCCAGTCAGCCACTTTTTTAATGGCATTCCAAATGGATATCCTCTATTGTATAATCCACAAAAAAAAAAATTCTAAGTAACTGAATGTAATATTAAAAAAAATGCAATACTGGCTCAAGAGTTCTGCATTCAGTCAACACTCTTAAATAACAGTTGCTGATTTAATCATTGACAACGAGTTTTTGCCAACTATGGCTCCCACTTTTCTGTCTTCCACTACAAATTAATGTTGTTTACTTTCTATTAATGTTAAAAACGCCCTCTTTTCTGCCAGTCTATCTCTGGAAAAGGATATTAGCACTAAGGACACTAAGGAGTCTTCCATTAAGAGGGTTTCATGCTGTCTGGGTGTACTTCAGAGTTATACTGCTCAATTTTCAATTAATTTTTCTAGTAAATCTGATGAAGTTGCAGACTGAAAAAGAGCAAACCCCTTTTTAACCTGAAATCTTTTGATTAAGTGATCTATCACTATACTATTTTTGATAGTTTGCATGTATTAATTAATAATAGATATTTAAAGTAATAAATTAGCAATACTTTTACTTAAGAAAATATGAAAATACTTAAACCCTTCTTCCTTACATTATCTATGTATGCATAATTTCTGAGCAAAAATAAGATAAATAATTAAAAAAATTATCTTTTAATAAAGCAGTCCCTCATTGTTATCATAGCCAATCCTGAAAGAGGCAATATATGCAAACCTTAATGTGCCTGTTCAGCTAGAGAGGTAACATAAACTGTGATTTTTGAAGCTCATTTTTCAACATGTTAAAAGCTCTCCAAAGGCAGATTATAATATGCCTCAAGTAATTACTAACCTTGGTTTGTATGAATCTGGTTTGTATGAATCTGTCAAGCTATTATTGTAGCTACAGCTGTCTTTTTTCTCATATAGATCTACATCAGAGAATTGTAATCAGCAAGTCATAGCTCAGCCTTGCTAAGATATAAGTTTCAAACAAGTAAAATAAAATAAAATCACTAAAATATAATACTTCTTACAACATCAGGCATGAAATTCTGGAATTTGCTGCTGCTGGCAGTACCACAGACACTACTGGGAAAGAGGGGACTGGACTACTTCAAGGGCAGTATAAATTCATACAAATGTGACTAGTCAAGGATATACCCTCTGACAAAACAAGAACAAAACCAATAAAGGCAGACAGGCTTTATCATAACCTCTCTCACTAGCATTATTTTTAACTGCAGTTAGAGATAGACTACTGTGCTAGAAGGACCACTGCACTGATGCATGAGATTTTGTGTCATCTGTTATCCAAGCAATCTAGCCTTCTTGAAAGGGGTGCCCACTCACTGACATACTGTCTTCTTCATGCCTCCTGAGGTTCTTTATGCCCCATGATTTCCTTTGCCTGCAGTACATTGTCTCTTGTTATTCAAAAACATCAAATGTATTTCAACTTCACTAGTTGTGATCCTTGACTTGTATCCATCATTGTTGTACTGGCAGTCTGCTTTTTAAGTTTTCCAGACACATCAAGCTGCTATGTGCTATCCTTTCTTCTTTCCTTCAATTTGTGTACAATCCTACCTGAGAACTCTAGTTCTCAGGTATGTTCTGCTACCAATTCAGGTAATACAGACGTTATCAGAAATTTCACTAGCAATGCACATTTGGCAGCTTCTACACATAGTAATTTTTGGGTTTTCCTTCAATGTGAAGGTTACCTCTAATGCCATCTCAAACACTATCAGCATCTCTCCCTAATCTCCAACTCAAAAGTCAAGGACTTGTTTCTTTCTCATTAAAAACAAAGTCTGCACCACCTCCACTTTTTTTTTCCCTGTGCCATCTTTACTCAATCCTGTACTTCAGAACATCTTCCAACTGTTAAATAATTTGCTGTATTTAATTCGATAATATGAATTCTCTGACAACATTAAAGAAGCTGTCCATGCTATTTTACTTTCTTATGATACGCAGAATCCTCTCTAGGCCATATTTTGATCAAGATGTATGATGGCCTTTACCACGGCTTTTTAAATAAGACTTATTAGCAAACAAAGCTTTATCTAACGATGTGATCCTCCTTTTCATCCAGTAGCTCCTCCTTCCTTTGACCACCTACCTTTCTTCTGTGCCTGTCAATCAATTTAATTCAAATAGTGGAAGTTTCAAGGACATTTCATTTCTGCAGATTTAGTGAGTACCAATAAATGGATAAAATAAGAGATACTCAAACCCTTGATAACTACAAAATCATACAAATTTATAAATAAGCATCACATACTCTGCCAGGCCAATTAGACTACAGCATGCCGATATGTGTGGGGAATTATGACACATATAACTTTGAATCAGTCACAGTGCATACTGTCACTTGCCTAGAAAGAATTATTGTCATTGGGATATATGAAAGAAAAATGGACATATAGAAAGGACATATAACAAAAGGAAACCAAGCTACTGTAGCTCTGCTGCTCAGAGAACAGCTACTTTTTTTCCTTTGGAACCTAGATGAGATAAGCCATATCTAAAAAACAACTTGCTGCAAAGCTGATCATAATATTTTCCAATATTAAGTATCACCATTAATTTCAAATGCCTTTGTTAAAGATAGAGATGGTTTTTCCCTGTTGAAATAATTAGAGTTCCTTCAATAACTCTCTTTAAATTTAGTAAAAATTATTAAACAATGTCAACTCTAAGCATATGAGGAAGAAATAAAATGATAATATTTCTGTATTAAAATAAACAAGTAAGAAATAGGAAGGAGATTACATATAAATTACAAAATGGGGAGCTGCCTTGCCAGTGGCTAGGTGTAGCCCAGAGAGGAGATGGCAGCTGAACTATTATCCAGAGGTTTTAGGATTCATGGCAGATCCACGTGTTTCTCATCTACTGTAGTTCTTCACAGTGCGTACACCTTCGCAGGATACGGGAGACTGAGGAATCAGCTTCTGCAGTTTCCATTTTAACTGCATTTCACAGAAACAAAGTCACTACAACATAAAAAATTACAGTTTTGGGCTATATTAATTTCCATTTATTCCGATCTGGTTCTGCATCTGAACTAGGAACAAGCGGAAACCAATACTTACACAGTCTTTATTACTCCTACTATGGACTCAGCAGCCAGCAAATGTCTCTGTAAAGCATACTAGAAGCAAAGACACTGCAGATGCAGATTCCTCCTTTCTCTACATTGTAGGAACAATATCTGAAGACCTATGGTTTATTTTACAGATGCTACAAGGACGTTAAAGGAAAAACAGTCTGTAGTACACAGAAGCAGAGGCCTAAAATTACAACTTTTCATTTGATGCAGTTTATAGTTTTTATTTTGATTCTATTATGAGAAGACTACATTCTCAGAAAACCCAAATTGTCTAGTATTAAACTCTCCTATACTTCCAGTCACTCATTTACTAAGCTTTTTAAACAACATTAGAAGATAAGGTGCTTATTTTAATAAGCTCATTACGAGTGGTTTCAGTTGCATCTGAAGATCAGGCCAACTCAAAAGCTATAGAATATTTAGTGCAAAGGAAAAAAATACAGCCGTACTGTGGTACTCTACCTTTTAAAAATCAAATGAAATGTTCTGTTTAATTATAGCCGCTAGGTGGCAAAGTTGGCCAAAAAACAACTACCGGTAACTAGTTTTGATCTTGACTTTGTATCTGCCTATTTGAACATAAAAGTGCATACTAAAAATGCCAAAGAAAATTAAAAATATCATAAAATCATAAATACTCAGTATTTAGAAATCTTTTTTATGACATTATCTATAAATATTATTAAACTGTTTGATCTATCAAAATTCTTAAAATACTGAAGGTAAAATAATTTTAGTGAATATTCTTTAAAGATTATGGGAAAAATTACTGCACTGGGCACAACAGGAATACTGAATACAGATTTTAAGTTTACCAAAGAATACCTATGAACACATATACTATCTTCCGACTCAAACTAAGCACAGTAATGCTATATTTTGACTACAGAAGACAGTACTCCTCACATTAGTTGACATAAAAGCTTCTTTTTTCCTTTCAAATCAGAACAGTCAAACTCTCCATATGGCTGAATTCAAGCAAACATGTTAGAAAGATAGGCAGTGTTTTAATCTTTTCTTGTAGAACTTCATTCACCTTAACCTTCTATTGCTAGTTCTTTTTATCTTTATTTTAGTACATCTCCTTATTGAATCATGCCTAAACTTAAATTCCAAGCTGTCTACTATACACACTTATACATTCCTATATACTGGAATTAGTGGTACCTGCAATGCATGTAATAGCAACATGAAATACACTACATTAGTTGAACCACAAACTCTGCAAATACACTGCAGAGCAAACCATATCTGACTCATAGCGGCACATGTTAAAGAAAGGAGTTTGGAAGACCTTTGTTGTCTCACAGTCCCCAAAGAACTACTGAACCACCACTTAATAAAAGCCTACTCCCTCTATTAATATGTCTTCTTCCAAAAAACATTCATGGTCAAGGAGCAAGCGCCAGAACAGTGCTTGAAGAGAGGAAGATCCTGGCTTGTTTTTCCATGTTTCATGGGACAAACCTGGCTCGCTTCAAGATAGAAGTACAGTGAACTGCACAGTCAAGGGCCTTTGACTTTAGACTAAACAACTCACCTGTCAGAAAATTATAAACTTACTGTATCAAGGGGGAGTTCTAATAGTAAGCTCTTGATATATTCGGTTCAAGCTCTTTAAAAGCCACTGGGGCTACAGCATCACATTGTCAAGGGAGGGAGATTAAAGACAAGAAAGGGAGTGAGCATCAAAGGAGAACCAACCAATGCAGATGCTAAATGCTTGACAGTTATGATCATTTTTTTTTTACAGTAAAGGGGAAAGAGCTAATGTATCAACACTATTCCACATTTTCTTTCATTTGAAAGTGAACAAATAAAACCCCTCCCATCTGGAATAAGGAGGAAAGAAAACGGAATAAACCAGACTGAGAACAAGTCACTCCAAAGCAATGTGCGCTGCCCATTTGGAAAGTTACCAGCTACACACAGTAGATATGGAATGTATTTCTGCCCAGTAGCATCCACTCCCATTCCTAGATGTGTGTCATTTAACATGTCAGTAAACCACTCATCACAGTGATGCAGCTATAAAATCTATCAGCTTCTGTGTCACAGGAGAGGTTAAAATAAACAGCCAGAATCACACTGAGCTTGAGTTATATCTTGACCCTAAATTGTGAAGTTTGTAACCTAAGCTGCTGCAATTCCCCATCCAGAGGACACTATGAGGGAGGAGGACATGGAGGAACAAAAGACAAGCCACCTGCTTAGCACATTTGAGCAGTACATCTTCTGGAGCATACAAGAGAGAAAAAGGTACTCTCACAGCTGGCTATCTTCAGTTTTCAGTCTCCAAAAAGCAAGAGTCTGCTGAGAGCTCACTTGGGAGCAGCTTATAATGACATCCACACTGAGGGTTCAGCCAGAGCCCCTGGATCTCAAGAGGGTTCCAAACCCCTCGCTCATGGCACCTCTAAAAGGGGAAGAGCTCACTACACTGTTCCGACAGAAAATAATCTTGCAAATCTTCTTCCCCAGAGAAACACAGCCTCATCAAGACAGAGACAGACATGCTGGAGTGAGTCCAGCCAAGGGCCATGGATGTGATGAAGGGCTTGGAGTATGTGGCATATACGGAGAGATAGAAAGCACAGACTTTTCAGCCTGCAGAAGAGAAGGTTTGTGAAAGGAAGTCATAAAGAGACAGATTACCCAGTGCAGCTCCATGACAGGAGAAAAAGCAATGGGCACAAATTGAAATATAGTAAATTCCAATTAAATATAAGAAAATTATTTTTTATAGTAAGGGTGGCCAAGCAGTGTAACAGGCTGACCTGAGAGACCATGCAGTCTCCATCCTTGGATATACTCAAAACCGTCCTGGACGTGGCCCTCAGCAACCAACTCTATCTGAGCCTGTGCCAAGCAGCAGGGGGTTAACTTGATGATTTCCAGTGGAGCACTCCCACCTCAACCATTCTGTGTTTCTACAAACACTGTATACATAAAATTCCACAGAGTTCTACTCAAAATTAAGTTGCAGCAGTCTTGTTGCTTACAGAAAGAATTTACTGTCATTACTTCCTATACTACTTAATGTTCAGCATTTAGAAAACAATGGGAAAGCAATGCTCTACTACTAATGCATTTTAAATAATAAGTGAGGCCATAACCAGTTTAATTTTTATTGAAAAGAAGTCTGTTTTTCTAAATCTGTGCCTATTACCAAATGAAGAAGAAATGTATTCAAAAGACAATTAAATGATGCTTTACAATTCTTTTGTCAAGCTTTTATAGCTATTAAGATGACACTGGAAAGTTGTAAGAATGTGCTATGAGAAAGTAAACATAAGCTACACCATTAAAAAAAAAAAAAACCAACCCACATCAAAACTTTCCTCTTACAGTAACTTCCAAAGCCTTCTTCAAGTATCCCCTTCATAACTACCAGACTTGTTGGGCTCTTGGAAAACTTTCTAATATATTTCTACCGAATTGTGCTGTTACTGATAGACAAATCATAAAATAAGGAGCAGAGTTCACAGACAATACAAAACACATTTAAGAGCCTCAAAGTACTCAGTCAAATTCTCCAGCAGCTCTTTCTTACCAAATGAAAACAAAAAACAAAATTAATATATACCATACTTTATTTAATACAAGTTTCCTAGGAAAATAAACAGCACCTAGTACCACAAAAGCAGAGGGTATAATACGAAGTGGATTTTCTGTAGACAAAGTACAAAATTTCATTATTTCCAACCAAAGAGAAGCGGGCACATAACACCCCTGTAGTCTGGTCTCCTTATAAAATGAAACTTATTTCTTGCTTTATGTAGTGGGTTCATTTGCCAGTTTCCTTGACTGAGGAGGAGAACCTCACTAAATACTAATTTCATACAGATTTGATTAAATAAGCAGCTAAGTAAAAGAAACTCTAGATTCCAACTGTATCCTGGGCCACATCAAAAGAAGTGCGACCAGCAGCTCAAGGGAAGTGATTCTCCCCTTCTGTTCTACTCTCATAAGACCACAGCTGGAGTACTGCATTCAGTTTTGGAGTCCTCAACACATGGAGGGCATGGATCTGTTAGAGTGAGTCCAGATGAGGGCCACCAAAATTACCACAGAGCTGGAGTATCATAGAATCACAGAATCACCAGGTTGGAAAAGACCCACCAGATCAAGTCCAACCATTCCTATGAAATACAAAAGCACGCCCCTCAGTGCCTCATCCACTCATCCCTTAAACACCTCCAAGGAAGGCGACTCAGCCACCAACCTGAGTAGCCTGTTCCAGTGGCCAATGACCCTTTCTGTGAAAATTTTTTTCCTAATGTTCAGCCTAAACCTCCCCTGTGGAGCTTGAGGTCATCCCCTCTTGTCCTGTCCCCTGCCACTTGGGAGAAAAGGCCAGCATCCTGCTCTCCACAACTTCCTTTAGGTAGTTGTAGAGAGCAATGAGGTCTCCCCTCAGCCCTGTCTTCTCCCATATGAGGACATACGACTCCCATATTAGTATTTCTCATATGAGAACAGGTTGAGGGTTGGGCTTGTTTAGACTCTGGGGAGACCTTCCAGTACTTAAAGGGGGCCCAGAGGAAAGCTGGGAAGGGGTTCTTTATGAGGGAGTGTAGTTACAGATTGAGGGGTAATGGTTTTAAGCTAAAAGAGGGGAGATTTCTATTACCGGGAAGAATTTTTTTACTCTGAGTGTGGTGAGGCATTAAGAGCCTGGAGGTGTTCAAGGCCAGGCTGGATAAGGTTTCAAGCAACCTCATCTAGTAAAAGGTGTCCCTGCCTATGGCAGGGAGGTGCAACTGGATGATCTTTATAGTGCCTTCCAAGCGTAACTATTTTATGATTATATGGTTTACTAGGAAAGTGTGAGGGATAAACACCATACCATTACACAGAAGGCACAAAGAACCTCAATTCTGAGGCAAAAAGCCTTAGAAACTAACGCTAAATAGACTTGAGTAGATTTTAAACAGCAAAATAAATCCTTTTTTATTATTAAAATTTCAGCACACTTCATTGAAGTCATTCAAAACATTATTCTCCAACCTGTCCCAATACTCAAAATGGATGACTGCATTAGGCAATGTTAAGTGATACAAACCATACGTTACTGCCAGTTTTGTGGCACCCTCCAGACTTTGCCAGTCCTGTGGGGATGAGGGTTTTACAACTCCCAGCTCCACAGGCAATTGCCATACCCCAGATCATGAAAGCACAGGAATCCTGGAGCTCCAAGGTCAGGACTGTGGGGTAGGAGGCAAAGAGAGACAGTATACTACAAGGTACACCTCTGCCACAAGTCAGTCACTGCCAAATCAAACACTTTACTGATTTTATTCAAACAAAACCTGATTAAACCAGGAAAACCCAAGCCTGCATCCTAGAAAACACATGCAATGAATGCCATGACAGCTACATGGATGTTGGGAAAAATATCCCAACAGTTGTGCCAAGTCTGCTTGTCCAGGGTTGGCAATGTTCAGCCCCCAGAGACCCCACTGAAGCCTCTGGTGAATAAAGGCTTAGGTGGAAGAAAAAGCAAGGGAGAAGAATACTGTGTTGCCAGTGACCTATGAGGAATTTTAAGAGACAGCTAGGTGAAAATTCATAGAATCATAGAATAACCAGGTTGGAAGAGACCCACCAGATCAAGTCCAACCATTCCCATCAAACACTAAACCATGCCCCTTAGCACCTCGTCCACCCATGCCTTAAACACCTCCAGGGAAGGTGAACCAACCACCTCCCTGGGTAGCCTGTTCCAATGCCCAGTGACCCTTTCTGTGAAATATTTTTTCCTAACGTCCAGCCTAAATCTCNGAAAGTAACCTCCCTGGACCTGCTGGTCATACCGTTTCAGTGTTTGGAGTGCAGCAGTACACAGTAATAAAGTCTGGCCTGGCTTCACAGGGGAGCAGGGTAACCTGGGCAACTTAGATGGAAACAGAATTTTTTATTTTTTATTTTTAACATAGACATTCAAACAGTTTTCTGCATTTTATTTTGGGGACTTCTAGAGCAATTCAAACCAAGAACCTTGGAGCTCTTCAGTGTCCAAAAAAGGCTGCAGCATGCAAATGAACAGGAATTTCCAGATGGTATGTCACGTGAACTCAAATAAGACATCCCTGGGGTATTAAGTAATGATATTTCTACTTCCTCAAACTATTTGTTGCCTGCAAGAATTCAGATGGCACCGAAGTACTTCACTGGAAATGAAAACATTTTAAATCTCGCAGTCCTACTTCACTTGAAACCTGATGCAGTGTCAGAAGTCATCATCTCCTGAGACAGACTGCATACATGATAACTTAAGACTGACTAATCTTGGCTTCTTTGTTTGGATGGCATATTGTTTTGGTAACAGAGTGATCATAAATTCAAACAGGCTGGAATGAGGGGTAAGTAGCAAAACAAGGACTGCAGGTTTCATAGCTGTAAAATGTATATATAACAACAAATGTAACACAAGATTGTGAAATGCAGCATGTCTCAACTATACTTTTTTTTCTCCTAAAGGCATAATTAAGTCAAAAGATGCTACTAGTTACAAATAAAAGTATGACACAGGAGACATACTGTAGTGCAATGTGCTGCTAATACCTTCAGATTCTCTTGTAAATACCACTTTGAATCCTGAAATGAGGAAAATACTAGACATGAAGTGATGACTAAAATAACAGAAAAATAACAGCTTCATTTAAAGAAGAAACAAGAGCAAACCACTAAAAGGATTACAGAAGTCAAATGATATCCTGCAACAAAATCATTGTTGGACCGTTATAGAGTAAGAAACTAAACAGTGTTCCAGTAAAACAAAACAAAAAACCCCCAAAAAACCCCCAGATTGTTTATAAAGACATGAGTCGTTCAGGAAATACGATATGAAGAACCCAAACCCTTCTGTTTGATTTATAATGAAATGTTTAGGTTCTGTATTCTTAAGCTACCTTTTTTTAAAAATAAAGAAAAAAGTCAGCCTTGAAAACAAAAACATTGTTTCAAAGCCAGAAGTTAAACTCCCTTTCACCAACTTTACTAATTTATTATGTAGTTTAATATCCTGCAGGGTCCTGCTGGCAGCCACCCCAATGCCTTCCTGCTGCCCACTGCCTCCCTCCTCAGGGGAAAACTGGGAATCAGCATCAGCAACACTGACAAACATAGGGCCCCCTTCCCGCACGCTCCAGCACTCCAGCTGGATGGAAGACATCTGCCAACCACAGGCTATGCAGCACAGCCTCAGATACCTTCTGCACCACTGTTCAAGTCTGCAGGGGGAGCTCCAGAACGAAGATCTGCTCCTGGAGCAGATGGCCCAGTTTGCCCCAATGAAAATTATCCCTGCAGAACCTGGAAGTAGGCTTGGGGTGGCTGAACAATGTCTGCTTTCTACCTATTAAACAAAACTGCTGAGTTTGGTCATGAATAGTCAAAAAAATGGCAAAAAGACACCAGCATACCCTTTCACACAATTGCTGGGAAAGCAGAGCTGGTATCTCAATCTACAGCTTCAAAGTCAAAAGAGAACAAATCTGTATGCAAAAAGATGTTCCATTATCCCCTCCAGTCTCTCACCTACTCTTCACAACACATAAAAAAAGTTAAATGCTGCTAATTCAGGAGTGCCTATCCTTATTTAAGGACAATCTTTTCCATAAATGTATGCTGTAGCTGTTTCAAAAAGCAATACAGTACTTCTACTGCTTCCATCACAGTTTTACCAGGTCACTACAAGCCATTACATAAATTGTGCTTTTTCCCATCCCTTGACATCATTCATTCTTTTTAGGAGTTTTCTTCTTACAAAAGAGATGATTGTAGTACTTAGTCTTGCCAGGAATTCCTTCAGATATTGTAGAAGGCAAAAATTATACATATACATATACATATACATTTTGGAAATAGGACTAAGAGCAAAATAGGACTAAAACCAAAAAAATAACTTTCCACATCGAATCTTATATCTTCACTGTTTTTCTATAGAATAGTCAAAGTGCAATTTACCTAACAAAACAGTTCATTAAGACTGTATCTTCATATTGCATTGGTTACTATAGAGGGAATAAACGATATCAACAAGTAGTGTAGCTTGATACAGATCAGCTGTGGATGTGTTCTTACGTGGTATCAGGTATTCTAAGTCTTGACACTTGGTGACAGGTTAAGCACCATTACCATATACCAAATGCTTGGTCCTGGACCAGGATCAACTGGGTTTCTTCCACAGAATGGTACTCAGAAGCATTTAAAACAAACTCTTTGTCCAGGATCACAGACACATGATAGCTTGTACATCTTATGCTTAGCAGGGCTCTCCATCTTGTTCATAATGTGCTGCCAGTACTTAGAAAGTCAGTGAGATTATATTTGAGAAATGAGACATTAGAAAAAAATAATATTAAGAAGAGGAATTAATAAAATGTTTTAAAATATCACAATTTTATGCCAGTGATTTAAACTGGTTCTGAATTTATAGCTGTTTCTCCTTCAAAATACAACTGTGGGTCTTAAAGTGACTACTAATAAATAAAATATAAGCATTCACCTTTTACATACTTAACTGTTTTAATAATTATTTTATAGGAAGCAAATGATAAAGTGACAAAAGGAAAACAAATTTTAAACCTAAAATCTATACAGTAGTATACTCCCTGAACTTCAAAGAAGTAAGAAGGGTAAACGGGGGACAGGGAGAAAGGCGCTAATGCACCTTTCATGTTTTGAGCAGCTTGACACCTTTGCAAGGTAAGTGAGAGAGGATGTGTGTCATATACACTAAGCTGTCTCTTCCCTCAGAAGAATTAAAGGCAGAAGTTGCAGTGTTAATGAAGTGGCAAACAGGTGTACACTGCAGAGAGAGATTCAGCTCATGAAACAGGAAGACATCTCTCAACACAGTCCTGCATCTTAGAATAACCAAAAACATTCACCATCAATGACTCATGGAGATGGGTATCTGTTACATCATTCACAGATGTCACATTGTTGGCACTGCATTTATCATAAGAATAGCAACATTCCAGCACCACAGTAACTTTCAAACTCACTGACAGGCTTATCTTTTCAGTACCCAACTACCTTGACAAATCAAAAAGGAAACAAACCCATGATTCCAATTCCAATCCTGAAGCAGTTTTTTTCCTTTTCTCTCTTCCCATTCAGACAGCATGGGTTGCCTTTTTTTCCATCAAGGGAAATGATAGCTGCTGCAATTAACTATATTCACAGTATAAGAAATTGTTCTATACAGCTGCTGACACACACAATAGGCACAGAACGGTTTCAGCACCAAACAAAAGAGGCAGTTTTCTCTTGAATGAAGAAATTAGTCGTCAAACTCGTTTGGGGACCTACACTTTGAATCTATATTGTGCTCCATCAAATCATGTATACTTAATTGTTGCTAGGAATCTCAACAGTATATTCATGATTTTCTAAAAAATAAAGCAAAGCAAGTTTTGCTTCCTGCAAAGTGTCAATTTAGTTCTGTGTGCTACATCTTGCACAAAAAATTGTAAAAGCTGAGCAATGTTGGGAATGCTAAAGTTAGCCTAAAATGGCTCCTGAATGCTGGAATAAAACAAGTAAACATATTTTTCATTTCTCTTTTTAAAAGTTATATACATATTTTTCCCTTTTCTCTCCTTAAAAAAAATAGTTTGGTTTAATCTTGTCTACTTCTCAGCAACTAGAATGTGAGTTTAGGTTTAATATTTTTAACACCTGATAAATTTCATTGCTCCCAACTGTGTGAAGTACTTCACAGACCTCGAACAAAGCAAAGCAGATGTTCTAAAGAGATTACAATGTAATTTTTGAAATTATCACAAAGGAAAAAGTGTGAGGATAGAAGAAAGACACTGGTCCAATCAAGAACTCTATTTGTAATAATTCATTAACACATTAGTCCATGAACTGAGACAAACAACATTTAGTTAATATTCACAGCATGTTGAGTCATTAAAGCCAATTCCACACTAAGAAAAAAATTATGAATTTAGATCTATAACCATTTTCATCAAAGAAGCAATAAACGTGACATTTCAGGAGAAGCTTCATTCCACTTTGACTCAACTCTTCAACACTGAAATTTTCACTTCTAGAAATACAAGAATATCCAATAACCAAGCCAAAGCTGGTTGTCTACCAACACTAATGTAAAAAACACCCCTACTCCCGTAGTTAATCATAAAGCACTATTATATCAAGTAGCAACTATCTCTGAAAAAAAAAAAATTACTGCACCACTGGAGATATTTTGCCGTAAGACTCACAGATTACACAAGCATGATTTTGTGGTTTTGCTCTTCAGCTGCTGGTTTGAATCTAACATTATTTTTTAAGGAGAAAAATAAAGGTCATTTCCATGCTAACTTGTAACCAGACACTAGATGTCTCTCCCTGAAATGGCACCAACAAGCTCTTGCTCATCTTCTCACCCTATAGCGATATCCCAACTAAAGAAGACAGAGACGTCTCATTCTTTTTCTGAGAAGAGATTATGAGAATTAGAAGAATAGCTAGAAATGGAGCAGCCTTCTCTAGGGTATAAACATCTCTGTAGGAAGTAGACTTGCACATAAATTATAATGACTATGCTTTTAACAAAACTTTTAATTATATTTTGTTATTATTTGGGCATTTTAATAAGTTGTTTTACAACCAAAATAACAGATACAGGCTCAACCTATCTGAAATAAATGAAAAATACTGCAATTAAAGATTATCCAGCTGCTAAATCTAACAACTACAAAACCTTTAACTATACTCAAAATTATCAAGACATGTCTGAAATAATGTAGTCAAATGCCTTCCAGACTGAAATTTCATTTCCACTGAAATTTATTTATGCCATCATGGTGCAAGTAACATTTCCTGGTTGAGGACAGGTTATGTGTGACTCAGTAATAAAGCGTGACTTCTGATGTTTACTATGAGTTTTCTGTTTTGCTTAGATAGCAGTGACACTAAGAAGCAGGTCAATCTGGACTTGCAAAATAAAACGTTAAAGTGTTAAGAACAATCTCTGGATTACATTTTATATGATACCAGATGAGCAAGAAAAAGAAAACCAAGATTGCTGCAGTCTAATCTTTATAGCCAGCATTTTGTCCAGAGGATTACAAACAAGTGCACAGTACCACACATGAAAATGAAAAACATAGATTCTGCTCCTATGTGTTAATGTATCCACCTGCATACCTACCTTCAATACCATTCACACAGGCACATATTTCAAGACAAAGATTGATTTTGGAAACAGCCCAAATCATAAACACAGCACAGCAGTCTTAATAGTGTCCTTTAAAATGCAAGTGCTTAAAAGGAAATAATTATTATACACTGATGTTTCCAGATGTCATATTCTCAATGCATCTTGGCTGACCAGATTCAAATATCTAGATTAGTGGTCTTCCATTCTCATTAGCTCAACAAAAAGAATGAATGAGAGAATAAAAACATTTTACCCTTCATTTCAGTTTTGGGTATTACAGCAACAGCTTCAGACAGCTTTTCTCAGGGCTGTAGTTTCCTGGGTGATTTAATTTTTAATTAAGTAGACCATTCAAGCAAGAATTTAACTTTCAATATGAAGAATTATGCTGAAATGTGCATCTAATTTACTGTTAGGGGGTCTGCAACACAGTATTGACTCTTTAATTGCATTTATCCTCTCCCTTGTAAATATCCTACAGACTATAACAGGTTTCTGTTCTCACAGCAAAGCACGTATGTGAAATATAAACCTTGCAAGTGCCATTTATACACATGCATTGGAATGGTTGTAATTTAGAAGACAGTTCCTATAACATGATAAAAGTTTCTCTCTCAAAGGAACAAAAATTGTTCTTTGCACTCATAGCTATGTGATCCAATGTTTCTTCAATATGTAAAACCCCTGAATTTTTTTCCTATACAAAGGTATGAGACTTAACCAGGAGCTTCAATTATTTCATTTTGAGCTCAGTCACAAGAACAAATAGAACAAGAAGTGATAAAAAAAAAAATTTGAAAGTGTCAGTGCTGTGCCTGTCTCCTGATTCAGCTGCTCAGATGGTAGGCAATAGGCATATGTGCTACTCAACTTCAGCACTGCAAATCAAACTAAGAAAAAATTCAATTCACCACTTTTAATGACATATATTTATTATGCAAAAGCCTTGTAAAAATTTAAAACAAGATGAAGTATGCACTGTGAGGCAATTAGCTAGGCTCAAAAATTCTCATTTAACTTATACTAGGCTTAATTTCGAATACTTAACCACAATCAATAAAGTTACACTGAGATATAAATAGTGCGTAATACATAAACTGGCACAGGAATCCAGATGTTTGCAAAGGTTTATCTTGCATTTACAAAGAGCGCACATAATTTTCCCAGAACCCCTCTTAACTGAAGAAAGAACTTCTCCTTATTCCTCCTTACTGTTGGTTAAATATTATTAAAGAACATTTCATATATGAAAAGAGACTATCATTAAATTCTGCTGTCTCAAAATGACTTCCACTTCATAAATCAAAGTCTCTTTTGAAATAACTCTATTTAACCCACTTACAGATGCACCTTGATTTTTTCCTTTTTGTTGTGTTTTTTCTTAACCATTTTCCCATCCTAGACAGAAAGACAGAGCAGGTGGTTGATGAAGCCTCAAGACATAAACCACATTTTCTAGACACTCCTTGTTATTTATTACTGAAATAGTGTAAGGAAAGTGGAACAAGGATTTTGAAGCAATTCTCTGGTGGGAGAATTTCCCAAAGAAGGAAAATCCCTATGAAACTCAGTTTACTTGCGTTGCTGGGGAACACACAGGTGCTGCAGACTGAGGTACTGTGCCAGCCCATCCCCATAGCAGCAACCTAGTTTCTGACCCCTAAATGGCACAAAATTCCCAGGGGCCTGGTTAACCCTAGAAGGGAGGCAAGGACCATGATCCTGCAGCGAGGACAACTCAGAAGCAGGGCAACCTTTGTTATTTTTATGCTGAACTGGCATGTCCATTGTGGGGTGCAAGTAAAACAAATCAGGAGACACTACCAAAGTAAGTCAGCTAGCAGGCAAGTAATCACTGACTATTTTCCAGGAGATGTAGATATCCTCAATAACCTGCTTCAGATGATGCTTTTGTTCCAGATTTAACTCTTCTGCATGAAAAATATTCTGATTTTCATCAAAGAATAATGACAATACAAGATCATCATCTTCACCAAGGACTCATTCATTCCTAGACTATTTCCTGAAACATTAATTTTTTGAATTCTGATATAAACTGGGTTGTTTTTTTCATTTCTAGGTGCCAAATCCAGCAAGAGAAACTGCAACATGGAAGTGTTACAAGTATCACATGTTATCCCACACTCATTTTATTTCCGGCTGGCAGAAGGGTGAAGGTTGGAGCCTAGGACAGCTTATTCACTCTCAGTAGTCCCAACTGATGCTGCCTTCAGCAACTGCTGGAAAGCTGCAGGTATTAACTACAGATTGCAAAAGCAGCCGCTTTGGCTGGTGCAGTTGGCTGCGTCAAGGTTCCAGAAGTTCTGGATGCCTTGTACACTTATGCTCTTTTAGGGAGCGTGCCACAGCAAGAAAAACAATTCTGCTCAGTATTGAGTTAGAGCAGTTATTTTCTTCTAATATAGAAAGCTGTATCTGCAGAATTCATTAAACTAAACTTTGCAAGTGATTTCTGCCTAACTGTTCTATCCAACAGTTGGTGGTAGAAAGCATTAATTAGTGTGTCACATTACTCTATTTCCCATTAGAGAATATTGATTGCAAGTTAACTATTACATGGAGTATCACAAAAAAATCTAAATGACACTTTACACATAGCAGCTCTCTGCACACCATAGCAACAGGGAGAGATTGAAGTAAAATGGTCTGGTTTCTATAGAAACTATCACACAGACCATCTGTAATCAAAAGGAACCATAGCAAGGGAAACAAAATGGGGGATTTTGCATACTGGAAGGCTATCCATATATTTAAAATACATAAACCCTTAGTTTTCAACATGTTGAAATTATTATTTCAGTGCAAGAAACCTACATAAGTTGACAAAAAATGTTTTTAATAGAACGCTAACTAAAATTCACCTGCTCCATCTCCCAAACTACAAAAGACACTTTTATATAAAAGCCAGTGTTTTTCAGACACCAAATATATGACCCTTAAGATCCACAATCCATACGTTAACAAAGTATTTGGTTACTCTTTTATTCTGAAACTCAAATAATGCAAGAGGGCTAATGCCATAATATTTCTTACTATCTACTATAAAGAATTTCTTTTAGAAAAGTATAATTTCAGACAAAACCATATAACAACTCAGTTTCTAAAATATATAGGCTCATGCAGCTTTGGAAAATTTGTTCCTAATAAATCAGAGAAATTCAGATATGAGAACACAACAAGGGGAAAAAAAACCCAACATAACAAAACCCTCTAGAACTGGAGAGGCACCTGTGTCTCGCAGTTCCTTTGCTGAATAGGACAATATTTTATTGAGGCACAGCACACATAAATGGAAAGTAAATTCAATGTTAGCAATTAAAGGTTTCTCTACCTTTCAATATTTTAAATCCTGAGAAAATAAAACAAATTATTTTCTCTAGATGTAACTTTTGGTGGAAATTAACTAGCTATAAGTAGGCTTTTAATAAGTTATAGAACCAGGAATCAGTGAACAAAAAAATTATCATCAGTCGATTTCTTTTGCCTGGGAAAATGTTGATCTGCTCAACATCAGTCATCCGTGTGCTGAAGCCAGGCATTGCAGCCATCTGGGTTCATGCAAAGGAGAAAAGGGGGCAAGGACAATATCATTTCTTACTTCTGTATGGGGAATGAGCATGAAGGAACCACCATGGCGAATTTATGCTGCCAGAAGTTTATTCTTCACAAAAGCTTGTGTGCCAGCTGCTTAAACCCACTTCTTCACATTCAGAATTGACTGAAAAAACAGATGCTCAGACCTACTATCTGGATGGTCTATGAGCTCACTTCCCTAGGTCAAAGCAGCAGGACAGCTGGATGGCAGCCCTGGTGATGGCTCCAGCACACACGATTCCTTTTTGCTCTGTCTGAGGCACCAAGATGAGAAGAAACACAGATCTCTGGACAAGATGGTAGATGAAAGTGAAAAATTATGGCCAAATATTCACACCTGCAAACCTCTTCCCTGTCTGTATCCAAACAGTGCTGGAAAAAGCATGCAGGTTAGACAAATTGGCTGCATATTTGCTGCCACCGTCTTTCCCACTCTTAAGACATGGCAGAGAACAGGTCATCTAGGATGGTTGTGCAGTTGATCCTTCAGGTAGCACACAAGCTCTGCAGTGTCCCATCTCATGTAATGCGAAAAAGAAAAGTGGCCTACCCCAAACAGAAAAGTGCAATGGAAATAAAATAATTAAAAGATGAGTTTTTAATCACCGAGATGTTTTTATTTTTACAGGAAGCATAGGTTGTATTCGCACCCAAATCCAGAAGTTACTCAACTGAGTGTAGCTATAACAAAATTCAGAAAGAGTCTTGTAAGAAGAGTTAACCTATAATTATCCTGAGAAATCCAACAGCGGCTGTCAGTGTATATTCTTCTCTCACAGACATTGGCAAAATTAAATAGATTTGAAGTGTTTTCATAATTTTGCTCACAAATCCATTTGATGACATTATCACATTACTTATGTCAGTGAACAATGAAATAAATGTTATGATGGTATATATCCTTCCTGATTAATACATATTTGCAGGTAACAGCTTTCAAAACCAAATCCTCTGGCTCCACGAGTACCTCGAAGTATAAACAATCCTTATTCTTATTTGGTCAAAAGTCAAGGCTACACCTGGTCTTCCAAGAGGTTTGCATTGCATGCAAGGAATGAAAGCCTGCAACTGAAAAAAACTCTCTACCTCTGATAGTAACAAGTTTTACAAAATGAACTAGCACTTATACTGGGAAAAAATGGGGAGGCTGTGGGTTCATAAGAATGAAGCCTTGCACTGGGTTATCTAAGGAAGTAATTAGCATCTGTAGATTTTCTTCTTGGCTGTGTCTCCATTAGCAATTATTTAGCTCAACAGGAGTCATTCAGTATACTGGTGCCAAGGCCCCTGTAGGTGTCCACTACATGCAAAAATGTGTGTTTTCAGACAAGACTTAGTCTGGTCCCCTGGACAAAATGTTTCCAGCAGACATATGGTTCAACCACTGGTTTGGACACTACTGGAACCTTAAAGGATTGGGGCAAACCTCAAGCTTACACTTTTCCATACAGCTTACATGTTATTCTTCTATCTAAGTAATCTAGTTCATGCTTATCAAAACCATTCTAAAACCAAATTTACTTCCACATCTGTTTTTAAACTATTCTCAATAAACAAAGAAAGAAGACCTGGAATTATTGCAATAAACTAGAAGTCACTAATAATATTATGAAAAATTTTAAGCAAAAGTTCAAGGAAATGTATGAGATGTATGAGTTTTGTTCAGTTTTGGTCTTCAGATGTGTTCAGACCTCTCAGTGAAAGTGGGAATCTGAGAGCAAGTAGACCATCTATAACGACAATTTGGGGAAAGAAGAAAAAAAAAAAAAGAAACCATAACACACAAATGCACATTTAAAACAACCATCCTAAAATTATATGAGAATATTTCATAAATGTTAAGTAACAACATAGTGTTTGATCCACTTTGCTTTACACTTCCAAAATATCCCACCAAGTTATTGAACATTCATAGTAATTATATCCTTAGATACACACAGTACAGGAGAACCTCTGCCCTGAAATTGTATAACTAAAATGCAATTTACGCTACCTGGGAATTCTGTGCTGCTTTATCCATTATGGCTTAATTGCTTTATTGCTAGATCTATGATAAATATGTACACTACCAGAGAAATTAAAAAATATACAATTGTTTAAAATAGCACACATAAATCTACTAATAGTATAGGAAGGTAAAGTCTAAGATGGAATAAAACGATTCTTATTAGAAAGTTTGTCTTCATCTCTGACATCTGTAAAACTGCAGCATGAGACGTATCCCATTTTAAATGACATTGCAAAAGGTCAGAACAATTCCCCTAACCTTGTCAAGACTGGCAAGATTGATACTTGTTTTAGGTAAACTTAGTATCCATGTCATGTGTATTGGACTAAATATAAAATTCAGGGAGCAGGAGGAACAAACACATTTTTATAAATTAAAAACAGATTTTCATTTTCCAGTGCAACAAAAGAGTAACAGTTCTGTATCTAAGAATATCATTCTGTAAATATTAACTAGTTCACTGTCATTTTATTGTACTTAAAATTTTACTGGAACTTGCATGTAGTTTTATAGAAACTGAGTGAAAACATGATTGAACCCCTTGCTAGTCCATGCTTTGTAACTGCAGTAGAACTTCTTAGAGGTGCTTTTTTCCCTGTTACTCTTTGAATTCCAAAACCATCTTACCAAATATACAGAAATATTAGTTTTTGTTCTTCATCTTCACCCTAAATATGCTAAGTAACTAATTTAGATTTGATTCTGCAGCTTAAATTTTTATTTTAATTAATCTAAATTAATTTAACTAATATCCAGCGGGTTTCAATATTTATTAACAAAACTTCTCATGCCTCTAAATTTAAACTGCAAAATTTAGAAGACAACACATTTGCACTGTAGTCAAAACCAGTCTTCCTTTCATCAGACAATTAAGCAGTCCATACATAAATCATTTTCTGTAACAATTCATGAAACAGTGATTTAGTGCACTAAATTTGTTGCAGTCTAATTCTGACAGAACCAAGTAACTGACATGCTTTTGTTTATTCATTATATTGAGAATCTTTATGAAGTATTAAATAAGGAGGGATAAAGTCAGAATTCCAGAAGTGCATTTTTAAGCATTTGTGTCCTTCAGCTTACATATCCCTTAAGCACTACAAAATGCACAATATTTGGCACCACTGGGAGAATATGTTCTGAATATTACAAGACATTTATCCTCAAAGGATATATGGAAACATATATTTGTGAATCTATTAGACACAGGCACATGCTGCTAGCCAGTACATGCAGCAGAATACATATGAGGAAAAAAACTACACATGCACTGGCAGTGCACAGTAAGTTAAGTTCTACCATGTTTATCTTTGTGCTGCTCTAGTGAAAAAAATGGTAAAGATACTCCATATTCAAAGCAATATATGCCTGCTCACTGAGCAGAACAAAAGACAAACTTATTTAACAAAAAGCTATACCATTTACATTTTCAGGTTTTTTTGTTTTATTTAAATTAAGAAACAACATCCCCCTTAATAATTGTAAGCACAGTACTCTTGACGTTAGCTAATATATATATATATATGATATACAATGCTATTTTAGCCATTATTTATATTTTAAAGGCTACAGATGACCACATTTTCTGTTTCCCTGAATACATGTTGATGA
The DNA here is from genome assembly GCA_013389865.1 of Piaya cayana. Lineage (NCBI taxonomy): Eukaryota > Metazoa > Chordata > Aves > Cuculiformes > Coccyzidae > Piaya > Piaya cayana. Next base: position 22,040 of record WAAB01012447.1, read on the forward strand.
GATACAACAAAAACAAATTACCCAAATAGGACATTACTGTTGTTGGCAGAAATACATTTTAATTTATTGCTATTATACTTCCACTTTGAATATTATTACACTCAACCATTTTTTTTTAACTTATAATACACAGTAGGAAATTTTAATGTCACCATACTCCATAAATAACTTACACAGCATGGATAATAACAATCATGAAGAGCTATCCTTGTGTGACAAACATGGGGACATGCAGTTGTGTCTTAGCGGTGATCATGAAAAAATGAACTGCAGAAACCAGTTCTAGCAATCTCTCTAAGTTATATCACCATGCACACTCTTTTGGACTGTATTTTGCTCTTCCCAGTTATTACTGAAGCGGCAATGACTTCTTCTACTCCCTAGTTTGATTCATCTATCATTATCTTTGACTAATGTAATCAACCTAGATGACTCTATTTGTAGTCACAAGAACAAAAAGAAATCAAATTGAACAAAGTGAACAAAAATACTTTTAAAAAGTCTAAAAACAATTCTGATCCTGTATTTCTACAGGTTTCTATTTCTGGTTTTTTGTGTTTGAGTTTGGTTTTGGGGAGGTGAGGGGAGGTGATAATTTATCCTGTGTACAGTCTTTTTAAAATGTGTTGGTCAAAAAGGAAAAAAAAACCAAAACCACCAAACTTTATATTCCACACAAGAATTCATCATGCTCACATATCTGGAATAATAGTTCTCTGTAATGCTCTTCTGCCTTCCTACTAACTTTCAATAACACTTCTAAGCACTTTTTATCACACTCAGCACAATTTCCAGATTATGCCATTGCAGCACGTAGCTCAGCTTCACAGACTTCACACTTGAATGTGTAGTATTTGACGATTATATGTTATATGTGTTAATCGGCATTCACAGAATAGAATGTATTAAATTCTATTGCCCATTTTTAAAGGTGGCTTTTTTTAGTGTTTATCTGTGACTATGAAATCTCCTGAAGCTGGCCAAAAGTAGATAACTGGACACTGATCTTTACCATCTCATTACATAAACTGCAGAAGCAACTGCTGTAGACCACCAAAGTGGTGTACTTTCCTAATAGGTGAGGCAATTTTTTAATAACACCCAAAAAACACTGTAGAGATCAGAAACTCAGTCTTGTTTCTGGCAATCTATGTCTAATGCCGTCACATGCCAGGTGTGAAAACTGCCCCTGAAGGTCTACCACTTTTAATTCAATCTCCTTGCATGGTAAAATACACCCCCCCTCAACCACAAGAAAAAGATTTTTCACTAAATTCGTCAGGCAAACTAGGATTCTTCTGACTATATTTTTAAGGGCTGACACAAAAAAACCCATTAAATTTGCTGTATTCATAAGGTAGAAAAATATAAGCTGAATCTCCAATCATTTATTGCTAATAGCAGGCCTAGTAAAAATTTAGCCTAAAATATCATCCAAGACTAAGAAACATCAGAGACTCATTTGTTAGACACTACATACACAGAAATAACACAACAATGGTCTTAATGGACTTGAAATCTAAACTATTCTCAGTATTTCTACAGAAAATGACATTAAATCTGCAGGGGGGGCTAACAGCTACAAAGTAAAACAAAGTAGAAATTAAAAGCATTTGGACATTAGTGGATTACAGAAGGTTGGGAGAGGATATGACTGACCCATTTCCCATACTGTTAAGAGATGCAGTCTTCAGAATAAATAAAATAATCCAATATGACCTGCTTTTACATAATTTTCCTTTTGTTTTCATAATAGGTCAAACCTACCACAAAATCAACTGTCTTCAATAGTACAAAGTCATTTCATACACTCAAATTAGACATTTGAGCTTCACAGTCAGAACACTCTATGGCCCACTGTCTTAATCTTGTACGGTTCCACCTTTATATAACCATAACAAGTGTCCTGTTATGTCAGACTTGAGAGACATTATTAGAAAGTTTATTTGAACAGTGCTTGGACACCAGCAAAATATTTATAAGAGACTTTTTGTGGAGCAAATTCAATGGGCAAATCATTTAAAGAGGACATGCAACATTAGTTAACTTCTATGTTTATATCAGAATGCACTATTGCATAGTAGCTATTATTCAAAAGAGCAACAGAAAGTAACACAGCGGAATTCAAGTAATCTGGCCTGGCTATGTTTTTAAAACGTCTTTTCAAAAAATGTAGTTGAAGTCCATCTACGATTTTTATGTGTTTCTTCTTGATATACATGCTTACACACTTTTCTGCTAGAGTATTTTCAAGAAAGAAAATATAAATTTGATTAAAAAATATCAAATACACAAACAAATCATTACTAAAAGGTGTTACTTGAAACTAAATTACTGTCATAAAAAAGATTAATATCTTCTCATTGACATTCTTTTTTTTGCAATTTACAGTTCAATGGGTTTTTTTAAACAGCAGAGGGTGGGGTCTAAAGAATGCAGTAACAGCACGACATCTGACTGCTCATGCTTCCCCACAGCAAACAACAGCAAGAAAGACTAGATATTACAGCTTTGGCCATATATATCAGTAGAAATCTATACCCTTCTCTAGTATCACATGAATAATGCCTAACCATGTAGGATTTATCTCTGAAAACACAGGCTACGTCTCAGGCAGCCCTCTAATCAGTTTTGTCATATAGGATCCAAAGCACTGCAACAGTAGGTTTCTTCCGCTGTTCTAAATCTACTTCCCTAGTGCTTCTAGCTATGGCTATCTCTTGTCAGAACATTTTCATTGGGAAAATCTAGGACAGTACAGTCATTTATTTTTAACCTAAATAAAAATATTTTTTCAGATAGATTTAGGTGATTAGTACTCTGACAAAGGAAGAACATTCAATAGGAAAGAAAAGTGCAAACAATTGCACTGCAGTTTTAATATGTAACCCAGACCCATAACATCCCTAATATGTGAATGTAAGAATAGCTAAATGGGGTCTGATCAGTTCAGTGGGGCTAATAGCAGCCTAAACCAGCAAAACCTACATTTGTCTTTCTGAAGTCCTTACACATTTCCACATCACAACCATCTCAATAGCCCAGTGTCCTCAACTTCCTAAACTTCTTCACATGCCAAAACCCTATACTTGGTAGCACCACAATGCTCCCAGTTTCCACTTCTGTCCTCTCCAAAATCTGCAAAGGAAATATCCAGAAGACCGGGTTTGTCCTGATGTTACCTATGTGCTTCTTGCCGCACAATAAGCTTCCCATTTACCGACTGTCCAACCATTGCTATATAGACTGGGCAAAGGCAAGATTTCATAGAATCATAGAATCACTAGGTTGGAAAAGGCCCACTGGATCACCGAGTCCATTTCACCTATGTGCCTAGCGTGGAACCACCTGTTTCTGCCTGCATCTTAGCCTCACCTCTTTTTCACAAAGTCAGTATAAAATTAACATCTTGGTATCTTCACTGCTTTGCCAAATATGATTAAATAACCCACTGAGTATGCAGAAAAGGGGTAATCAACAAAGTGGATACTTCACTGGTAGGTTGATCTGAAAACTCTAGGATACAAATAAATGATAATGGAGATGACTAACATACGTGGAATTTGGCCTGATTTGATTACGTTAATTTAAGCCAAACATGCAGACTTTTCTTTAAAAAGGGAGACTAGGTAATAGTACATACCTAAGAAAGCAATAATCTAGAAAGAATTATGGACAATACTGGTTTCACACCAAGTCTCTCTGCAGGTCTATAGCTTTGAAGGTCAACCTGACCTTTGAATATATACAGAAATGTCAAGAGAGCACAGGTAGGTGGTGTTACAGATTATAACTGTGTTGATGCACCCAGGACAGGTGTTCACACATCTTTTAGACTGCTGCTGAAAAGTATAAAATTTTAGGGGATTTGGGGCATTCTAAAGCAACTGAGTCTGTTTATTGCATTGAGAAAGTTAAAAGGTGACTTGAACAGGGATTATGTTCAACATGGAGCAGTAAGGGCTTCTAAGAGTAAGCTGGGTTTTAATCACAACAAAAGCAAAGGATTAGAATCTGAAGCTAGACAAATTATGTGAGAGAAACTGCATTTCAAATAGTACTTTAATAGTAATATTTTAAGAATATAGGTAGATGATACAAATACTGGGAAGACTATTTGAGGAGAGAGGAGGAAGGGGGAGAGCAAAGTGGGTGAAAGGATTTTTTTTAGTATTAAAATGAACATAAGAAACTTAATAATAATCACTGCTAACGCCATAATTACTCAAATGTAGGAAAACAATTTTTACATGCTTAAGTAGTTTTGATAATGTGAGAACTATATTAATGTTATTTAAGATACAACAATAAACCTGCTTCAGGTTATGATCTCTTAAATGCCATGATTTCTAAAAAAGTCTTTTATAAAGTAAGTTCAACCTCATGCTCTCTTCTCCTCCTTGATATTGATTTCGGAAACCTTCTCACTTTCATCTAAAATCTCAAATATGCATATAATCAGAGTTTTTTGTTTTCCATCATTTGGCATTTAATGCTGTGTAACATTTTGCACTCATTGGTTTGCTGAAATGAGGTTGCTGGGCTTTAAGCTACCCGCCCCTCTGAAAATAATCTGCTGCTCCCTGTTTTCACAGTTCATGAGGCCCCCTGAGTCACCACTTATATTTGCCTAAGTTATGGCTCCTCATTATAACGATTCATAATTCTCCAGCTGCTCACCCAGGTTTCACACAGGAACTTGGCCAGGCTGTAGTTACAAGAGGCTTCAGCATTGTAAGGTAAGTCTTGCAGTGCACTTGTTTTACCTTTTAGCACTATCTTTCTGACCACAGCCAGGGAAAGCAAAATCCTGATACAATTTCCTGATGGAATATTTGGCTTTGATACCAACAGCTTACTCAGGCTCAAATGCAAAAAGTAATGTGCCAATAAACTACAGGCTAGCTTGAACAAGCCAAACTCATTTCTAGTTGCTGACTTGAGATTCATCATGTTACACTGATAAAACAGCACTCATCCAGGGCAGGCCAATGATGCAGGGCAACATCCCATATCCAAGTGAACCCTGTTACAAGCAGCTGAAGTAATTATTAATGCTGACTATCAGAAAAACCAAAAATCATGAGAGCTATCTCAGATGAAATTAAAACAATTTATGGAAAATTCACAAATCATTAGGCATTTCGACAAAATTTGGATACGAATCCCCTAAAGGGAAGCAAAGCAGCACCACAAACACTGCAAATTCTGACAAATAAGATGGTGTAGAGAACAAAGAACAGTAATTGGGCTGCTTCAAATGCAGGGTATCCATCGCTATAAAAATGTCTTTCCTTCCTCTGAGGATATTATCAATCTAAATTGCCATTGATTATAAACAGAAATGAGAGCTGCATTTTCTTTGGGGAAGAACAACATGCTCTCATTCTAATGTACTCTGAACATACGTGAAGATGACACATGACTGAGCTCCCCAAGGATAGCATGATGTAACAAATACTGGGAATGAGCCAATGTTGCAGACTCCAGGTCCTTTTAGGGTTGCTTTCTGTTTAAAGAAAGCACTGACAGAAGGCACTAGTGGTATGAATGTATATGTTATAATAAGGAGCCAGTCTGAGGCAAACTATTAGTTTCTTCACGCACGAGCTGTTAGTCTAACTTGTAGCAACCAACAAAGTTATTCTCATTGAAAAAGGGAACAGAGAAAGCAGTCTTGAATGGGAAACTACAACCAGGGCATGCAGAATTACACCTTAAGAGTAATGCTGAATTGGCAGCATCCCAACACAGTGCAATAGCAGATACAGTCAGGGAAGTCTTCCCTCCCTTTTAGGTTACCCAGAAACCCAAATAAAAGCTAAGAATTTCACTTGTTCTTATACAAGCACAGGCACAATTTACAGAGACAAGCCTGTATAAGAAACAATCTTCTCCCATGCTGTGTTTGTCTGGGCTCCCATAACAGTACATGCTTTGCTGTTACCAGGGGCAGCCATTTGCCACTAAGGACTCCTCATTCATAGGCTAAGACTGATATCAAATGGTGGCTTTCTCATCTGTATGATAATTATGGGCTGGCCACTGCCTACTGGATTCTAGAAATAAGAAACCAGAATTTCCTCTTCTATTAGACTGGCATTTCTTGCAAGTGCTACTTTCACTTTAAAGAGAGAATAACAGTGGAATATATGAATCATCACAAAATGATGCCAGAAAAAAAAAAAAAAGAAAAAAAAAAAAAAAAAAAAAGGGAGAAAGACAAAGAAACAAAAAAAAAAAAAGAAAAAGACATAAGAACCATAAATCTATTAGAAGGTTCTGAATATAAAGCCTGGGGAATGAATGGCATTTGTACTGATGTGTTAGAAAACTAACTATTCAGTCCAGGCTTCTAATGAAACTGCAGGTTGTAACTTCTGTTTATTTTCTGTCACCAGACAGAATCTGCTGTATCTCAAGTTGAAATGTTAATAAACCAAACATTATTTTAGAAGTTCAAGAACTACATACACACCATAATATAATGCAAGTACTTAGTTTCCAGAATACACCAAAAGTTTGCCTCTTGACATTCCTAAAAAGGCAGAAATATTTTAAAAGCATAGACTGAGCATTTAGTATCATTACTAACAATAGCATTCTTTAGTTCTTTATTGGCTCTCTACTTTCATTTACCTCACATGCAAATACATATGGAAATCACTTCTAAACTTATTTATATCTAGTTTAAAGTATTAAGAATAAGACATTTCCTAAAGGAGAATATATTTTCTAATTAATCACCCTTTTTAAGATAAATTAAATGTTCAACAGAGTTTAAAGAAACATTGATATATACTTTAGATGAATTCTATAAATAATAAAAGGAGCTTCTGAATATAAGTGAAGAACTCCTGTGCATGTGCCAAGATTTTACCAACTTTATCAGTGTGATTAATAGTTTCATTTTGAAACAGGCCATGTACATATACAACCCCATAATATATGAGGTCCTGCTGACACAGTCAGCAACAGCAAAAAGAACACAGAAAACATTACAGAACTAAACAGCAAGAAGTGTTCCCAGATATGAGACAAAGAAAAGAACAAAGCTAAGACAACATGAGTGCATTCACAGAGCTGTGTTTCTACATTCTGAAACTGCACGTTCAGCAGCATCAGAGCAGAGTAATAAAGTATGTCAAGATTAAATCACAAAGTTTTGAAAATAGCCCTTGTCCTTTCCTGACTTGCATACTTGAACATGCGTACCAAGGCTGATTTTGTTTCAATTCAACTTTATACACCAGCCTGAAGAATGTAGGACACACATAATCGGATCACAACCGCTCATTAATCAAGCACACTAACGTTCAGCAACACTACGTGCAAACATGTGGTGGCATGTGGTATATGTCACACCAAAACCAGAGTTCTAACTATGGCACGCGTGTTTCTGTGGATAACTGCAGGAGAAATTTGGTGAAAACTGCAAAATTGCAGAAAATATATGATAGGGTAAGCAACTGATACAAGCAACAACAAAACTAGATGTCTGCTATATTATAATATGGAACAAATATTATCACATTTTACTACTAATGCTTTATAGAAACATTACCTGGATAAAAAGATGTAAGAGATTCACTGTTAAGTGGGACTGAAGGAATTCCCTCACACTTTAACCTTACAGATGGACTAATTTTCTTATTTAGTAAATAATCAAGATATTTGACAAATAGAAAAACCAAAGATTAAAGGCTAAGGTTAAGAGTGAATTGAGCTTGCTCATACCAAGAAGTCATTTTTAGAATTAGAAAGAAGGTCCTGTTTCAGCAGCACTTATTCTTCAAAATTTTAGTACCTAGCTGAGATTTTGTGTGTTACATTGATTAAGTGGACTATCATCTCACCTTAACCTTGCTCCTCTCTAAAGCTCAGATAAACCCTCAATAAGAAATAAAAACTCTCAACATCAGAAGTTAAGATTTTTCTGACAGAGTCAAGGCATTCTGTAAAAAATGTTCTCAGATTCCTGAATTGTTATAATGTCAGCCGGTTGTTAATTTTCTTGTTGTATTATTAAGTGTTCTTTCATCTAGAAAACAACAGTCATCTTTACATTCTGACAAGGAATTCTTCCTAAAACTTCTTGATTAAGAGTTTTTCAAAAGAATAACACTGTAGATAAAAGCAGTCAACCTGTCAGTGCAGACTTCATGCAACAATATGCTATTTTTAACAAAAGTTTCTCTGGGACAGACTTCTCAAGTTCAGGATAGGACTTCTGGTGAAAATTCCAATTTAAAATAACAAAACACTTGTCACAAAACAAGTAATCAAGGAACTGAACGACACCCACGCAGGATGTAGACAGCCAGGATAAGATCTGACTTCTGGTAGATTTGGACTACTGACTGAGAGAACCTGCTAGCCTGGAGCACAGGAGATACTTCAACTGCCTACTGCAGCGTGTGCTGAACAGTCCACATAAATGAAAAAAACTTTACAGAGAAACATTAGGAGGAGGAAAGTTCTAGGCAAAAACACAGTCCAGTATTTAGGACATCTGTTTTCCTGCAGAAGTCATGCTGCAGTGAAGGATCAGATCACCAGAGCTGTTCTTCAAAGCCTGTCTCCCATCCCTGACATCTTTTTTTTTTTCTCTCTTGTTAGAAACAACACTGAAATGTAGAAAAGTTATTTTACATCTGCTCTACTTGAAGGCCCCAATATACATGTATCTCCTTAACCAATGTGACGGCATTGCAGAGTGCAATTTCCTGAAGAGAAACATGATACTACAAAGAAACCAAAGACCATTGCACGTAGATAAAAATCATATTTTTAGCCTTAATCTAAACAGAGGCCAATAATTTCAAATTGCACATGAAAATCCACCTCATATTAGGATAGTTTCAATTTATCCAGTATGGATAGGGCTCAGTGTTACACCAAGAGGCTAGCTATGTAGGTCAGGTTGCAACAGATACTCTTATTCCAGTCAGTCCACCTGTAGATGACAGCAGCATACAAAAACTTCTGCCTAGCAAAGGCAAGATTTGAATGGCCTGTACCAAACAGCCCTGACTGCATGCCTTGCTGGCGCTACATACGTGGTACCTCTACAGAGACAACAGGCTGAAGTAAAACTCAAGCAAGCCTTCTCATGTATAACTGATAAAACCCTAAGTTTATAATAGTTAACAAATACATCACTGAAATCATAAAAACACACCAAATCCTTAACCAATAGTATGCCTTTGCTGTACCTGCCCAGTCTCAAGCTCAGCATCCTGTGCTGCTTCAGCAGGAGCAGATTCCTGCAAATCCTTCAGTTTAAGACCTTGTATTTCTTCTGCAGGAACTGTTTCAAGCTCATCATTTGGTCTCAGATTAAAAGTGTCCTCTGCAAAGTCTGAAATATTTGATTCTTGCAGACTGTCAGCTGTTGGACCACACGTCTCTTCTCCAAGAGCCGGTTCCATTGCTCACTCTGGCATGGAGAAAGGAAGAGTGCTCCTCACACAAGCAACCTGGTAATGATAGCATCAACTCTGGCAGGGAAGATTACAGACACCTGAACCCTGCTTCTAGCAAGTAAATAAAACAAGAACCATATCTGTTTTAAAACAGTCACATTTTCAAATACCTTGTCTAAATAAGCAATGCTCTACTCTGCTCATGAGCTACATCTACTAAATACTAGATTTGAATTTACTTGAAAAAATATTTTAAAATAAAAAATAGCTCAATGTGCCCTATGAGAAGAAATTTCTAGACAGCCTAGGGATGAGACAGAGCCCAAACTAATGCAAGTCATTCAGGCTTACTGAGCTTCAGCTCATTGATACCTGTGTGCTCAAGGAGTCTTTCTAAAGCTTGTAGTAACAAGCCGTAGAGATCAAGAAGCTGGTGAAGGGGCTGGAGAACAGGCCCTATGAGGACAGCTGAGAGAGCTGGGGTTGTTTAGCCTGGAGAAGAGGGGGCTGAGAGGAGACCTCATTGCTCTCTATAACTACCTGAAAGGAAGTTGTAGAGAGGAGGGAGCTGGCCTCTTCTCTCTAGTGACAGGGAACAGGACAAGAGGGAATGGCCTCAAGCTCCGCCAGGGGAGATTAAGGCTAGACATTACGAAAAAAATTTTCTCAGAAAGGGTCATTACGCACTGGAACAGGCTACCCAGGGAGGTGGTTGACTCGCCTTCCCTGGAGGTGTTTAAGGCACAGGTGGACGAGGTCCTGAGGGACATGGTTTAGTGTTTGATAGGAATGGTTGGACTCAATGATCCGGTGGGCCTCCTCCGACCTGGTGATTCTATGATTCTAAGATAACCCCAAAATTCAGCCAGGAACAGAATTGGGATCAAACTTCTCCCACCATGCTATTATCCACTGGAGCACAGAGAGAAGACGGGAAAGAAACACTGTACCAAACCCTGTCCAGTGTGGCGGGATCAGCAATAGTGTTGGAGCTCTCACACTCAAATGTGAGTGAAATGACGGAGAGTTACCCAGTTGGTTTTAAATTAAGTATTACATCAACACAAGATGATATACAGGAATTTGCTAATTAGATCTACCCAGTTTAAGCAGAAGATGATGCAAGTTTAATTAGCATTTAACCAAATACCTGAATCACATTAAAAAAAGTTATTATTTTAATTTTTTAATTCCTAGCATACAAAAGTCCCATTTTTTTGCAACATCTTAAGCTAAAAACATATAGATATATATAGAGATATATAGAGATATAGAGAGAGATAAAACTTAAATTGCAATCTTATAAAAGTATTGCGGCAACTTAATAGCATCAGTACTATCAGTAACTAATAATATTGTTAATAGTGCTCAAATATTTTCCTGGAGGATTAATAAGAGGAGGAAGTGTCTGGCTGCTTATTAAAAATGGAATTAGTCTAACAGATAGTAAAATAAAATATTGTAACTTCTCTTTTGTTTAAAACGCAAATATAAAAACAAGCTAATGTGGGTTACATTTTAGTACATATATGACCACGTGACACCATGCATGTTTCATTGCCCTTCACAAATTGTCTAGACAGTTAAATACCTCAGAATCTGTATCAAAAATATGAAAAAAGTAGTATAAATATTTTGGGGATTTTATCTCCAAGGACCAATTAAAAATGCCACCTTGTCTCATAAATAAAACAGAGTCATTCTTCCATAGCTACAGACACCTGTTATGTTAATGCTTGGCATTATCAAGAAAATTTAAAACTACTAAGTGAGGTGGTTTTTTTTTATTTTATTCCAGTTCATATGCAATTTTTGCTTACTTTTAGGAACAAACACATACAATTTAGAAAGCAGAGTACAGATTTCTGCATAATGCACTGCATATATTACAATCTCAGCAAAGATAACATTATGTTTTCATATAGAGTTTACTTGCCTTTAACCTTAAGTAAAAACAAAAGCATAAATTTAAAAGCATCACGAGTAGAGCTAGCCTGTGTATCTAAAAATCCCACAAAAGCAAAACCAAAAATGCAATATGTTTAACTTTAACCATCATCTTAATATAGTGGTAGCCTTTAGTAGACTAACATGATAGACTGTATCTTCACATAGGAGAAGTGGGGATTATCTCACAGGCTGAATGCAATAAAAGTACTGGTATAAGCTTTGCATAGAGAGCAGAAAAAACATGCCTTCAGATTAAAAAAAAAATTGTTAATGGGGCAAAACCACTCAATCTCATTAATATGTTCAATATTCTGTGAACAGTTTTATGTTCACATAAAATAATCAGTCATTTAAAGAAACAGACCAACATCACAATATGGTACAGCAGTAGCAAGATGAAGGGCTGGATCTCAGGCCACAGTGGGGCAACACATAAAGCTTCATGTAGAACTACTTGAGGGCACTGCTAGACAAAACAGAAATTTTCCTTATACTTTTGAATAAATATATATTTATTCATTAATTAAAAAAATTTTTAATACATACAGTTAGATTCTCTTCAGTGAACTACAGACACTTCTTGCACAACTGTTGCTACAGTAGCAGCCAGATTTTTAAGTCACATGGTAAAATACAAATACCAATGGCCTAAAACATTATGAAATTAACAGGCCTAAAAAAGATTAACAGTAGAAAGTAACACTTTGCAAATCACAGGACAGCTGCTCACAGGCCACACAGAACTGTGACCAACGTCACTGCATGGCATCGGTTGCATCTGCTTCAGGGAGGTAAAAGACTTTCCTCCAAAACACAGCAACTCTCATTTGTGGCCATTACATCTGCATCTTATCAAGATCAGGGAAATTCACACACTAGGAACCAAAAGTTCACAGTCTTTGCAATACTCTTCCACAATGTTTGTACCAGGGCACTATTTCAGAATTTCCAATATAAATAATTCAAACAAATGGGAGTGGAAGGAAGATACAAAGTAATTTGTGAGGTCAGTGACTTGAGTCTTTGAGGCTTTTTTTTTTGTCCTCCAAATAACCCATTACTTATGCCCAGATAACAGCTCCAAGAGGGAAAAATGGCTGTAACAAATCGTCTCTTTAATCCTTAAATTTTGGGGCAGATAAGGGTATTAGATACTGAATGCTCCCATTATCAGCTGTTCAAGCATTTCATATTTTTCCCTCCCTGTCTGCTCGTTTAACACAATTAACAACATCACACATAGAACAGCCCCCCCACTTCCCCTTCCTACAGTAGAAACCACAGCCTGGCACACGTGCCTTGCACATATGCTGATAGAGGCTTTGAACAAAACACTCTTGTTCACTTTCCAAGCTGAAAAAGACAAAACATGGCATACATTTTCTTTGCCTGCACACCCATCCACAACTTCCTCTTCACACAACTGGTCCCATGCTTTTGGGCACTGTAACAGGCTGCCCAGAGAGGTGTTTGAGTCACCATCGCTGGAGATACTTAAAGGACGAGTGTATGTGGTGCTCAGGGACATGGTTTGGTTGCTGATGGGAATGGTTGGACTCGATGAACCTGGAGGTCTTTACCAACCAAGTGATTCTGTGATTCTGGGGCACCAAAGAAATGGAATGAGAAGCCACCACACTTGCTCATGTTTGTGATTTGCATCCCAAATTAACTTTCCCTTTGCCTCTTCATATCACTGCTTAAGGATAAGACCCTTGACAGCCCCTGGGAAAACAAGGGCCCAAGTGAGACACATGGATCCTACACACTCTTCCCCCTCTTCCCCCCCAGAGCTGCTGCTTCCCACCCACTTCTCAAAGGCTGGTCCAGAGGTTGCCCTCCTGCTTGTGGGAGCTCAACCCACACCTTGTGAAACCTGCCCTGGAGCACTTGTCTCAGCTTCTCACCAAATGTTAGTCATGTTCTGACTCTCTCTCATTCTTCTCGCGATTGTCCTTGTTCCAAAAAGTATTTCTCACCTCCTTATTTACATTTCTGTATCTTGAACTAAAACACGATAAAATACCATCTACTAGACTAGATTGCACATAGGTATGCTCTCTAACCAAAACCAGACCTCAAAATCTGGGGTTATAAAAAGTTCAAGAAATATTTCTCAAACTGGACTTTCTGCACCTAGTCTTGTACTCATAATAAAGGAGAGTCTATAGAATGCACATAACAGTGAATAGAGCAGGAGTCATTCACATGAGCCGCAAGAAAAATCACTGCAACTGAGGGAACATTTCTCTCTAGAAACTGTGGGTCAAATACACATATCAAGTGCCCACCAGTCTGCCAAGAACTTTCAGGACAAGAAAACTATTTTTATGTCCTCTGCAGAAAAAGGAAGTAATACATGTATACACACTATAGATAACTTTTAAAAAGCAAATCTCTACTTCAGCCTGTACATGAACATCACAGACCTATCTTTTTAGAGCAGGGAAAAAAATACAGCTGGGGAGTTTGGCTTAAGTTAAGAACCGCCCACACAACTTACCACAGTCCAAATTTCATCCTTGGTATGTTATCATAACAACTTGGCTACCTCAAAAGCTATTGCTCCCAGAAGCTACATAAATGCTGCAAACCCTACACTCACTGTGAAGGATGTTACAGCAAACACTAAGTTTTTGCTCCACATAAGACTTCATCTGGATGTGGCCTGCCTAGATACATGAAAACAGGGTGCTCCTAAACCTGGCCTAATATTACTGTCTTTGAAGTGAGAGATCTGAAGCTTGACTGTGGTAGTATGTTTTCCAGTGGACTCTCCATTGGTTTTGCCTCCTACTTTTTGTTATTCATTTCTGCAATAGATGCATTCCTTTACAGTTAATATTGAGAATTATTGTCTGCCAGGGTGCACAATACCTTCAGTTTCTCCTCACTTTCAGAATTTTGTATACTACAAAAATTAATTGGATGGACCCTCCATTAGCTCTTTTTGGTTTGGACTTATTCTGGAGGCAGAAGGAAGCAAGGGAGACATGAGACACTAAATTCCAAGGTGAAGTAGAAAGAAACAGTCACTGAAATGAGAAGATAATAAATTTAGTCCTCAGAATTTAAAAAGTAGCTCACTAGCTATGCTCTACATTAAAATTGTTGTCTAAATGAGAACTGTAAAACTACAGGGGAGCAAGGCTATACGAGGTTTTTCTCTTTGTTTTACTATTTTGTACTGCTTTATGGACTACTATTACATAAAATAAAAGCTTTAAAATAGTTTTCAAACCGATCTCTTACTGAATCGTGTGGCTGCCATAAATTTCCAAGCTTTATATTCAAATGTCATTGCTCAGAAAAGCATCAAGGTTAATATTAATGGCAATGAATGGTATGACTAACAGAATTAAACCACAGTCTTTTAAAACTATTGATTCAATTCTCCCTGAAATCTGAGTTCCAAGACATCACTTTCTTGATTCTGTAAAGGAGTCCTTGTATTGTATTTTCATTTGTTAGAAAATTATACCTAGGATTGTTACATGCAGACCAAGGTATTACCAGTACAGTAAACCTCACCATGCACCATCTGAGCAATACGCTTTTTCACTGTAATGTTTCTTGGGAATGACAGTATAGATTAACGAGATGTGCAAATGTTTTATCAACTCAGTCTCCAGAGCAATGAGTCACTGCTAAATGCAGAATAGCAATAAAATTAAAAACAGCTTATGTGCTGCTGTATTCTACACCTCATAGATACAAACTGTATGATTTCAATACGGTAGACCAGATGCAAAAAGGTTCCACAGAACTAAGAAAGTTTCACAGATGCAGAAGACAGTGTAGCAATGTGGGCTGAATCTCTGCTAAATAGCTAAAGTGGTACTAATGAGGCTAGGCAGCTACAGAAACAACAACTGAGAATATGGGCTGACCATCAAATGCAGGTGTGAGCAAAAGAGACTATTCACAGCAACCAACCACAGACAGCTAAATGAGAAAACTGTTTTCCTCATGTTACTCCTGTACTCAGTGGGACTACAATTACTCTCTTCGTGAGAGTAATTCAGAACAGACAACGAATTTAGGCAATGCAAGTCAACTTCTGGAAGAGCTAGTCTGTCTCCATAATCATCAAGCACGCACACAAATGCTGCTAGCTCAGATGAGAGTTCAAATGGCACTTTCTGCCTTGGCTGACACTAACAGCATCCACTGGAGGCATATAAAATCTGCTAAGCAACAGTGAGAGTTGACTTTGTAGCAGGTTTTTATTTTCTCCTAGAAAAGCAAGATAAAAGTGAGAAAAAAATATTCTAAAATAGAATAGTACAAATTGTGCCCTATTCCAGAAAATGTATCTTCTCATGAAAAAACAGACAAGTTTGCAAAGTGGATAGTAATTAACAGATACTCTCCTACATGGCAAGGATGTACCATGTAAGGAAGAAGCAACATTTATCCAAATGCCTCAGTCACTCTCATTTATGGTGCCTAGAGACTTAACAAAAAACAGACTGTTAGCAATTAGATAAATCAGTTCTTTTCAGAAATCCCTAGTATACTCCATACAGTGAATGACTCGTATAAAATGTTTGTAGGCACAGTGGGAAAATTTCTTTCCATTCACCCTGGTATTCTGTGTTTTCTGCTTTAAAAAGCTGGGAATTTTCTCTGTACTACTTTATTAACTTCATTTCCGTTTCTGCCTCTTCTCAGACCTATCTCATACTAAACACCTGTTTTCCTCACTATTTCCAATACGTTTTTTGTCAAAATACTCTGTTCAAAGCAGCATTTGATCTCTCCCCTTTTAGGAGCTGAGGTCACTTGTGCCAATAAGACAGGTGTGAAATTGTGGGAGGAATGTCCTGCAGCTCCAGGGAGAGAATGGTCCAGCCATTGCCCAGACTAAAAGCAATGGTGTCTACACACACCTCTGCTTGCCATGAAGCGGGTAGCGTGTACTCCAAACTCAGGCGCATCTCATAGTTTGGAGAAAAAAGGAGGGACTAATATGTCTAAGTTTGACAGTTTTTGGCATGATAGAAACGGGCTTCATCCAGTCTTCAGCACTGGGCTGTACTCTATATAGCATACATCCAAGTAACTACTTGTACAGTCCTCTTTGGCTGAGAAGCAGCAGGCAGCACCTGACCTGAAAGAGCGTGCCAGCAATGTACAGGCTGCACGGGGTGGAGAGACCTTCCTGGGCACAGCATCTAGACCCCTCTCCTTTCAACAGGGTAAGTAGCTTGTGCAGCCTCATTGCCTCAGCAAGCCAGTAGAGTATGGAGTCTGGTATCTCCCAGCATTGGGAAATGCTTGTCTGAGAGGTGTCTACTTGTCCCAGCGGCTGGCAAATACAAACACCAGCCAAGCGCAAAGCAATAAGAAGCACATTCCTGGGCTGGCAGAGATGGCTTCATATACATTTCAGATTTTCGTACTTATGGAATGAGACAGATGATGCATTTTGAGACGGATCCTGTCTTACTGGAAACATAAAGGCTACTGTATTTCCAACTCTTGAGGGACCATTAACATACCACTTTCAAGGAAAAATGTAATGCTGCATACACAGTCTTGAAAGGAAGGTCCATCAGTACAAATAAGACCAAGTTAAGGTCATTTTTCATAGCTGGCAGAACCACATTGATGAGACTTTTCAAAAAGCCATATAAAGAGCTAGTAGAGAAAAATCCCTGAGTGATACTCAGAGTAAGCAGAGGTAAATGTCTGCCAGATTAGCTGTAAATTGTAGCTGCTTGACTTCAAGTATGTGTTCTGAAAAAACATGAATAACACCAGTCTTATAAACACAGTGAACTTTTCTAACAGCAAAAATAAAATCTTATGTGTGCTGCCAAGAAAGTCTGCCTAGAAACCTTTTCTTTAAGTTTTGTATAAGCTAGGAATACAGTTTCCCCCAAGTCCAAAGTCTACCAAATTTTCAGGCAATAAGAGGAAGGCACTCAAGGTCTAAATGAAGAACTCTTCCAATGCATACATTAATTGATCTAGATGTATATATAAGCTGAGTGACCACAAATTTACCATTGACAGAAAATAAAAACTTCTTTGGAAACAGCAGAGTTAATATCTGGTCAAGGTCTGTCTCTTCTTGCAAATGGCCTGCAGAACCAACAGAACCGGCAAACTTAAACAGGTTAGTGCTTAACAGAACAAAAATTAGGAAAGTGGAGCAGATCAATGCCATCTTCTGAACAACATGATTCAGTCTTAAATTGGCAGCACAGTACAGGCAAATCCTGTTCAGAGCAGCCCCAAGGGAACCATCACTCCTCTCCTGACTGGCACCAAGGAGGGGGAAGCTATGAACTTTTGTTCTGCAAAGGTGATAAAAGCACAAATGAGGTAGAGATTTGCAAAAATTATAATACCTCATATCCAACCTGTTCCCATGGATGAACTTCCTCTCATTTAATGGAGTAAATACTGCAGCAGTAGGTTTTATTATTCCATCTGTTTCCCCTGGTGATCGGTAGGTAATTCTGAGCTAAACGTAAGTAATCCACAAGTGCTTCCCCACATCGATGATGAAACATCCATAGCTACAGTTAGGAGCAGAAGATGAAGTAACAAGACACACATCTTTCTGTGGTCTTGGGCTCCATTTACCAATTCTGTAAGTAAGAACTAACAGGACGTTCTCCAGAGCATAAACAGTTGATGCATGCTAGAAATAAGCCCTAGATTTAGCTGACCCTACTTTGTGAGAAAGCCCAAGCTGTAGAATAACAAAAGGTACAAGAAGACTGAAGGATTTTGTGAGTATTGTGTAAAGAATTAGTTCTGGAATGATATGATCAATCCTGCTGAAGTAGAAACCCAGTTTCTGATAGAAAGAAGAATATCAGATTAAATGCCAAATTTTGAAGTTGCGTTAAACTGGATTTCACCACACTGACTTTCAGGTATATAATAGGGTCTACATTAAGTAAGTTCTGACTTGTACTCTGCATAGAGAAATTTTTCAGGAGAGATAAAATATGATACTGCTGTATACTTCAGATTGCCAGATATACAGAGATACATACAAAGTATGTAGAAGTTATATATATGTGTATATGTATAAAATATTTATATATTTTTTCAAATCATCTTTGATTGGAGATGAATGCTATTCTTTTTTTAATCATTCTTTCCAAATTAATAAGTACTTACACGAAAACTCTTTCTCTTGGGATTATAAAGTCATTTTTTATGACATCGGTCTTTGAGATACAAGTCCTCCAAAAAGCATGTACAAAGACACATGGAAATAGGTACAGTGTATAGAAACTGCCCCAGTGCGGTTATAACAGATATTGATTGGTCTGAAATTATGACAGTCCACAGATACTTGAAGAAATTTTAACTGATTGCAGAAATAAGGTAAAGAGATCCTCTGAAACAGTGATCTAAAAGCTAAATTGCAGACAACAATGGAATTATTATCTTTTCTAAAATTACGACTTCCTTCTACAAGATTCTGCCAAGTTCTAGGAGGAGAGGAAAAAAGTGACCAGCTAAGGATTTATGATATAACTATTGGCTGATACAACTCCATTCTTTTTAGAAACAAACTTTAGGCTTTGATTGAGTAAAGCATAGCTCATAAATCATTAGACTGACTTGAAGAATTTGAGTGCTCACCTGAAGGATTTGTGAGCACTCTGCATTCATTTACCTGCTCAGATGACCTACAGTGTCTTGAATCTCTTGATCCATACAGCATACATGAAGGCCACAAAACTTACAACATCATGACCATGAGTCCAGCTGTTAACTCAGAATTTACACATCAAGTAGCTTTACAGAAATGTTAGATGTAAATTTTAAAAAATATTCTTTGCATCATTCAAGAGTAGTCAGCAACAAAACTTTAATGCTATTATAAATAAAGTAATATCTCTCACTGATTACATGATAAATACGACTGTGGCTCATAAACAGTTAATGGGCATTATATGTGCATAAAGTAAACTGCATTTAGGAGATGTGACACAGGCAGTTTACACAACATGCTCTGCTTCTTAACACTTAATTACAGTTTTAAGTTGTGGCTTAGATTATTCATTTTAAAGCGTGACACCACAGATCCTAGCTGTTGACAGGAATAAAAGAATTCAGTTTCACTGGAGGAAACATGATATTTTTTGACTCTTTTTCAAGACAGAATAGCTCACGTAATCTGTTCACAGGGTTTCTGCAGAATTTATGATAGTTGTGCCTATCTGACCACATATTCAGACAGATACATAAAACCATACAATTGAGCAAAGAGATGGAGAAACACAAATGAGTGTACTGGGTTGAGATGAGACACTTGACCGGGACTGAAAAAATGAAACCACTGTCCTGATGAGGAGCAAAAGAAAAGAAATCTTACTTTGGACTTCTCTAAATTCATCTTCCTCACAGGTAGCCTTCTAGCAAGACCTGCTGGTTCATGCAGAAGTTCTGTAGTTTGTAGACCTCAACCCAAGAGTAATATTTTCCATTATAAATTACAGTTTAGTGTACATGGGATTAGATACCTCAAAGTACAAGGCCGATGCTCTGCATCACTCACTGAAAATTTTGGATGCAGGTCCACATGAATCGCAAGCTTTGACACAGACCTGGTGATAACACATAATCTGGATGTGGTGTTCCCCTGCACAGTTTCCATTCACTAGCATTGCTCCTTTACCAGCACCCAAGTCCAAGAGCTTTACATTAACTTGGGTTTAAGAAAGAGCATGTTTTGTGGCAAAGAGAAAACTTCCAACACTAAAGTTTTAATACAGCATTGATAAATCACCTGGCTTGTTTAAATAGGGATTTTGGGAAACAAATGCAGAGAGGCATCAGAGCATCAAAAAATAGGTATTAGCAATTTGCCTCAGAGCAGAGATGAAGCAAGAACTTAAATCTGTGGCATACTGGTTGGCACAAGCCCTTCTGATACTGTCTATCACAAGGACTCTCTGACAGCATTACTAGCTTCAACTACCATAGCTAGCCAGGGCTGCACTGCTTACATAATGACCAAGCAGGCACATTAAAAATGAAATAAAGATATAAAGTATGATTCAAATAACAGTTGCATACTGCTAATGTGTATAGGTGTTCTATAAGTTCAAACACTATCTATGGAAGATAATCCCAAAGTTTTCTGCAAGTCTGCTGACAGACCATTATAACCTTCAAGCAATTTTTCCCTCTAAAACCTTCAGCAATATTTTACCTAACAAAGCAAATTCATCTTATTTTTAATTGCATGCAGTCTTTCTGGAAGTAATAAATATCACGTGCAGGCTAAACACCGTGCAACAAAATTATGCACTGGTCTAAGTAGTTCTTGCTTATGAACAACTAATCAAGTAAAATTAGAAAAATCTTAAACCTTCCAGAACTAACTTGTGTCCATTAAAAAAAACCATACAGCACACTGCCAATTCTTCCAAACTATCTCCAATGAATCATGGCTTCTTAAGACTCAAACTTACACTGTCTCTCTTCTGTTTGGCTCTGTCATCTCATTTGGAGGCTTTATCTCAACACTTTATCACCACATTCATTTATTATGTAAGGTGTTGACTCATTTTCTACATTCACATTTCAAAGTATAGTAATGGTGTAGATGGTCCAATCTATTAATGTGCTTTCATTTCTTTGTCCTTTCTCTAACAGCATTTTAAATACTACCCACTTTTCTCAGATAAGAATAGGAGCATGAAGATCTTGCAAATTTTACCCTTTGATATCATCAAACTTCTGACGGAGTTTGAGCAAACATTATTTCTCCTAAGCATGGGAAATTTTATTTTAACATATTATTTTAGTGTGCTATTTAACAATACAAGCAGCTTTGGAAAGCATCTTATTTCTATTTCAGTATAAATGGCAGATGATGGATAAATTGTAGCTAATGTTGGAAAGAGATGTGTAAAAAAACAAGGACTCCTGATTATACTCTATTACTAATTCTAGCAATTCCCTCAGCTATTACTTCAAGGACAAGGCTGAAATACTCTTTAATCTTTCCTTATTATAAGCAAACATTTCCTTGACACATTAGTGTTTTCAAAAGAATTCCTAAAAAGTAAATAAGGGCAAAGAAAGTGGACAAAGGATGATTTATTTTTCAGAAAGCTATGCATGCAATAACATGTTTTTAGAAAAGTACTAAGGGGAGATTACTTAATATATACTACAATTTTCATTGTTTGTAGGAAAAATAAACCAAACTATCCATGCTACGCTGTTTCTACAGGAACAATGGTGTCTGCCTTCAGCTCAATTTCTCCAAAAGCAGGACCTGATAAGCAAACATTTGGGAGCCAAATGATCGACCATGGCTTAAAGATGTATTTCTAACATAAAAGACATAGCATCTCAAGGTAATTCAGCATAAAAGCAGAGGCCTAGTTTTCATCCTGTAACAGCCTTCCCAGATATCAGAAATAATTTCTAGTTCATTATGCAAATCAACTGAAAATTCAAAAATACCAGTGGAAACAATAGGATGAAAGATGTCAAAATCAAATATAGATTTTTCCCTTTTTCACTTTGCCTGTCCTCTCTGTCCTCCACTGGGCTGAGTCCAATGGCATGAGGTTTAACACGGCCAAATGCCGTATCCTGCACTTGGGGCACAACAACCCTATGCAGAGCTACAGACTAGGAGAAGTCTGTCTAGAAAGCTGCCTGGATGAGAAGGACCTGGGGGTGTTGGTTGACAGCCGTCTGAACATGAGCCAGCAGTGTGCCCAGGCGGCCAAGAAGACCAATGGCATCCTGGCTTGTATCAGAAACGGNACAAGAGTGAATGGCCTCAAGCTCCACCAGGGGAGATTTAGGCTAGACATTAGGAAAAATATTTCACAGAAAGGGTCATTGGGCATTGGAACAGGCTGCCCAGGTAGGTGGTTGATTCACCTTCCCCGGAGGTGTTTAAGGCATGGGTAGATGAGGTCCTGAGGGACATGGTTTAGTGTTTGATAGGAATGGTTGGACTCGATGATCCGATGTGTCTCTTCCAACCTGGTGATTATATGATTCTATGATTCTTTCAGCTCCCCATTCATTTGCAAGAACCAGTTCACCTTCCTACCCAAGAATTGATTATCCTACAAGTAAACCATCAAGTGACAACAATTTTTCATACAGGAGGCTACAGGTTTATGTGGAACTTGGAATTAATGCTATGCATCTCAACAGCATTATTAATGACATCCTTTGCAGAGGTGGAAGAATTCAAATATTCTACATCAGATTTTAAGAAAGGTAGCTTTCCATTTTATCAACTTAGAACGGCTTCAGGTCCTACTATTTTTCAGGCGAGTTGTATTTGGTAATTAAAATATTACGTGACGACCAGTAAAAAAAGCCAAAAAAAAAAAACCTAATTATGCTCACACAGATGTCACTCCACATGTCAATACCCAGAAAAAAAAAAATCTTTATTGTAGATTCCTTAGAGGATGTACTAATAATTTCATTAGTAGTGAAGCACTAATCTTTTCAGTGAACCTGATATTCCAGCAAAGAAAAGCCTGAGTCAGACCACACAAAAAAAGCAACATTCAAATATACAGGAACATATAATCAATGTTAGAAGTACTGTCTAAATGCTTTGCCAATGGGGAGTACTTTGAAGCTGTGAAACTTGTTCTGAATTGACAGAATCTATGTCCATGACAGGTTTGAATGAAATGCATAGACCAAGGGAAAACAGCTCTCTGCTGCAAGTACTCATAAAACTGGCAACTTTGTGACTAAATGGACAGAAATAGCACTTGTATATATTACAACATATCTACTTAGTGAGGTATAAAACCCTGATTTTGAGCAGGAATGCACTGATGAGGTATCCTGAAAGACAAAAGACTTACTAGGTCCCTCTGGCTAATTGAAAAATACCTTTTACTACTCCTTGGGCCCTGCCATGGACTAGGAGCAGCTCAGCTTCACACTGGAAAGAAACTGAAAGAGCTTGCTGCACATCAGCCATCTGGCGGTTATTTTCCTTGAAACTGCTTGCATTTTGGAGTGGAAGATGACATTTGTTTTACAGAGGACCAACTGTTCCCTTGTGTTAGGCATTCATTCCCAATCAAAACCATACAGCATAAATGCAAACCCTGAAAACAAATGCAATTTTCAAAATCACGAAAATCACTTCAGATTTACTTCTCCATAAAAGGAACTAAGTTAGCAACTCTGTTTATGGTACATTTACATATATTTATAAATTAAAGTCTATAAATAAACTTTATAAATAAAATTAATTTTGAAAGTTTCTTAAAACATCTTATTTCTAAAACAAAAATACCCACATGTCAAGACCTTGTTAAAAGAAAAAACAGTACTGATGAACCAGTCAATTTAAAAAAAAAATTTTAAAAAAACCCTCAACCTAATCTACTCCAGCTAAATAGGCCTGTCAGAAAAACTGTGAAAACACTGTATTTCTCTTCATAAATTATTTTGATGGTGTTTGCATTAGCTATAATTAAATATATGCATCAGAACTCTTGTCCCATTGCAGTTACTTTGTATATGTGTTTACTGTAACTAGAAGACAGCTGTGATAGCATATAATAAAACTTGCATCTCATCACAACACTCAAAACTATTATTTTGAGTAAGCCAATGCTATGCACAAGAACCAGAAACCACAGTGATTTTCCCAAAAGAAACAGGAGATAAAATAAAACACTTGATTCCCATTCAACCCTATTCTTAATTTTCATCTTAACCATTTACAACTGTGTCCTTTTTTTGTCAGAGCCCCTGCTACCTCCACCCAAAAGACCAATAACCACAGGCAAGAAGGTTCTCGGAGCTGCTGTAGGGCTTTGCAAGGTTCAGCTCATGAAAAGCACACTCTGATTAGCACAAAACTGAGACAGAGAATGCCAGAAGGCTGGCCAGTCATGAAGAACCCTAAAAAAGAGCAAGATTTAAGTCTTTCTGGTCATTCCCCCTATCATGCACTGTGACGGAAGTCTCCCA
Source organism: Piaya cayana (assembly GCA_013389865.1). Classification (NCBI taxonomy): domain Eukaryota; kingdom Metazoa; phylum Chordata; class Aves; order Cuculiformes; family Coccyzidae; genus Piaya; species Piaya cayana. The sequence goes on from WAAB01012447.1 coordinate 46,378, forward strand.
CTCTATATTGAGCAAAGTAGCAAAGATGATGTTTGACCTCCACAAATTTGCTCACATCTCCAACTGTCTGAGCAGCTGAGCCCATGCCTCCTCCTCAGCCTCCTCCACAGCATGAAGGCAGCACTGTAACATGCAGAAATCTCACATGGCTCAGGGACACACAAATCCTATCATGTCCCTCAAGCGCTCCACTAAAAAGGCACACATCTGATGCTGCCAAACTTTTGTGTAGGCTGCAGTAGTTCCCGAGAAGCAGGAAAGCCCCATTTCTCCCTGCTAAGACTCAGAGAAGCACATAGTCAGGAGACATACATGAAACAGCAGCAACGGGAATGCCAAAGGAGAAGGTCCAACAGTTGCCACCAATGGGGATTCAACCTCAGGGTCCACACCTCCCCATCCTCTCACAGGAGGCCAAATATGCGCCCTGTGAACCTCAAAACACCCACCCATCACCTTAGCAAGCTCAAAAGAAATACTAGAAACATCTCAGCAGCTATTAGATATAAGCCCCATCTTCATAATTTCCACTGCTGCCTGGAAAAGGATATTTTGACTTAGCTGCATTCAAAGTCACATCAAATATGTACGCCCATTGAAAGCTACGAAGAGGTGTCCTATCCTTCAGCCTTTATTAAAGTATTATATATAGTTGTTTTCCCCTGTAATTTTCTCACTCCCTACCATGGCATGGGGGAGGGGGTTTAAACACATGGCAGCATTTTGATTTCTATTCTTAGAAAGCATCTGAGGCAAAAAAGGGCCCATGAAAGAATTAAGTCTGCAAATGAACTTCCTTTCCACTGGGTTTTTCTCAGCCATCTCCCCTCCAGTCACACATGCCAAAATCCCATGCTTTATAGGGGCATCTGTTCTATTCTCTCCAGGCCAAAAAAGGAGACGTTTCAAATCCTTACAACATCTGAGGAAATCTATAGCTCAATGAAACTAATCTGATTTTCCCATGTCTACAGAGCCTGAAGTGCAGCTCCACAACTGCCCTTTACCCTCACTCCAATCTTCCTTTCTCCCACCACACACTCCATCCAGGCTTCTTCTAAAAATCTGTCCTCTTCCTACTCCCCAGCTACATGATTGTACCACATGACTGAGGAACTCAGATATCAGCCATGAATGAAACTCTACATCAACAGCTAAAGTGACATATTCTTACAAATCCCTACACTGCTCTGAGGGTTTTACCGGTTCTTCTACTATGGTATACTTTGGAGAACAAGAAATACACAAAAATCTGTTGCTTTCCCATACTAGTAGTACTTGCAGAGACATTTTCTAATTTTGTATTATAACAAATACAGACTCACTGGCTTTGACTAAAAACCCTTTAAAATTGCTTGATACAACCAGCACGTCACCCTAAAATATATTGCCTGGCCATGATTCAAGGTCACACACTGGCCTTAACAGCAAAGTCTGGTAAGTCTCCCACTAACACTAAAAGAACACAGCAGTACAGACATCATAATCTGTGTACCAACCTTGGTGTAAGGTGGCTTTATCCAAATGTAAAATATTTTCTTCAAGAAATTATAATTCACAGTGAAAAATATAGGATGCTACAATTCCAACAAATTAAAACCCCACAAAATAATGGGTTGAATGTGTTTCAAATAACTAGATGTTCTAATATGTATCACTTCAGTAAGGCTTCAAGGCAAGCACAGCCCACAAGCAAGCACTACTGTGGCTTTCAGTGAAATCAGCAGAATCAGACTGGGAAAAAAACCCTGAACCTAAAAAAATATGCCCAGACATTAGCATCAGAAATAGAAGATGAGAAAATTAAGCCAAGCAGTAGGTATACATTTTCATGTATTGCAGTCAGTGTTTGCACAATACCTCTAAACTTAGAATTCTGAGACAGGTGTTCTGTTATGTGTAAGAGCTAAAGGCAGTCTGAAAACCTCCTTTTTTCTCTCTATAAGCTAAACTTGTAATAATTAGAGTCACACAAAGAACATAAGAATACATTAATTTGCAAATGAGTTTTTAAAAATTATTTATTTACATTGCCTGGCCAGCCAGTCTTGTTCACATAGTCTTCAAACACCAGGAATAGTACTAGCAAAGACAGCATAAAGCAGGTTTCCAGCAGAAGATTATTAGTACTGGACATTAAGACCAAAGCTAATATCTGTGCTAATATCTACACCGGCTCTTTGTGGCTCAGTCTGTAAATGCATTGCCTCAATAGCAAGCTGGATGTGTGAACTGAATACATAAGCTCTTCCCCTTGTGAAAAGGAAAAATATCAAAGCTCTATATCCAGGGAAAAAAAAAAGATAATTTAAAGAATAATACATTTCTGACATGCTCAGTTCTCTGGTGAACTCAAGATTAAGAGGCACATGAGCAAATAAATGAGCAAAACTAAGTCAATATATTTAAAAAAAAAATTAGTGCAAATGCTAGTTTCGTAAAATTCAATATTTAATTACACAGCTAGGCAAATGTCCTAAGAGGAAAGTAGAAGAATGATGAATTCTCTACATGTTTATTTATAGCTGCGTGTTTAAGTGAACACAGTGTAACAGGCATTAAGCCAATATTTAAAGAAAAAAAACCCAACAAACAAACAGATTTGTAAAACCTTAAATATTTCAGTAAGCAAGTCCATACCCTACAGTCTATTTCACAATCTAATCTGCCTTTGCAATACATAAAAATCCCTACAACTTTAACTCTGTGATTAATCATTAGGATTTAAAATAAAACCTCAACAAAGACGGGTCCAGAAGTACAACCACAAAATATGTAATGCTATCAGAACATGCAATTTGCTTAAAATAATGTTGCTGGGAAGTGCCATCGTGTTGACTTCAAAATATTTTTTCTGATCCGTATTTTGAAAAAACCCTTGGGAACAAAATCATTACCACACACCAGTCAAAATGGCAGTGAGCATAGATCAGATCTAATTCAGTCATTCATAGCTAACCCTAAGAACAAGCTGCTTATAGCTCCAAAGCTCAAAAAAGTTGATGAAAACTACATAACACAATGTTCCTTAGCTCCTTAGAGACAATTGATTAAAGTCAGTTAGGAGTTGACTGGTGTGTGGTGATGCTTCTGTTTTCCAAACATACTGCTTAATTGCCAATACAACTTCAAAACACAACAGAGGGGGAAAACAATCTTCCCTTTCTTCCAACTGAAAAGTCAAGTGTGCAAGTGAAAGGAATGCCAAATTGCTGTTATTTTTTTAAGCTCCAATACCATCAATAATATTCTGGAAAGCAAAGTAAACAATTTTAGGTAACAAAGAAATAGAACATGATCCAAAACATACAGGTTTTCAAGTATCACAAGTAAAAAAAAGAAATAAAAGGCTATATCAATAGACAGATTACAGTACAGAGGAGGTTTAATACGATTGAAAAGAATATTCCTGAAATTTCTATTTTATATATACATATAAATGCTCTTGCTTTAGCTTAATACTACTTTTACACACATTATAAACAGTACTGGATAGATTGCTCTGCTGTGTTTCAGCACCCTGAAAAACAGGTTTAAATGGAAAAGATCATTGTGCACAGGGCCATGCAGAGCACAGTTCTTTCTCCTCATACAACATCTCAAATTTTCAAGCAATTTAGATAAAATGTTCTTTGTTCTCTCTCATTCAAATAAAACTAAGTTGGCATTATTTTTACTGTTGTAGTATTGTTTAGGAATTGCAGGAAACTTGCCAGGTACGTAACAGAGCCAGAGATGCATATGTCCTTAAGGAAATAGTAAAAGGCAGACACAATAATGCTTTGTCAATGTAAGTAATAGATACTAACTCCCTCCCTTCTGCAGAAGCTTTAACTTAAAGGGCCAGCAACTCTGTAGATTCAAAAGACTGAATCCTATATCCTTGCTCTTGCACAACTTCCACATGCATAGCATATCTTTAGGATTAGATGTAGTTGTCTTCTTACATCCAGCACTAAGTAGTTTCTCTGCTAGGTCCACTTTTCATGAATGCTTATGACAAGAATCTGAATGCCTCTTGCAGCTCTCCCAGTTTAAGGATAGGTCAGCTAAATATGATGCAAAAGCACCTTCCAAGCATTCCTCCTTCTTTATGAGGGACACAGACAGACCTTAGCAGTAAATGTTCAGGCCAACTCCAGAATTCCTTCCTGGGTGCAGTACAGAGTACTTCTAAGGATGCACATGAAAGTTGCAAGAAAAGCAGTACATGTGAAAGGAGATAGAAAGTAAGGGCTGGGGGGCAGGAGGAAAGTAAGACAGCAAAAATAAAAAAGGCAGCTATAGGCATCATAAACATAGCTGGAACAAACAGGTTTTGTTTATCTCATGCCTACATCAAAACCTCTGCCAAAAAAACCCCACAACCTCCTTTCCAAGCAAAAGTTGACTTCCTACTTTTAAGATAGCACTACAACGAAATAACATAAAATAAATGGGTGTGCCATTGATTCTACTGGGTTTGGTTTCTTTTGCTTGCTCTGCTTTTCTGCAGCTTTTGCCCACGTCAGGAGGAACATGAAATTCTTGGGGTCACTTTTAATGCTGCAAATAAAAGGTTATGACTATTTTTTTTTCATTTATACTGAGTAAAACATTCTCAAAGAAAGACGAAGACAAGCAATACACAACAATGAGGTAGTTTCTGGGAAGGACAGAGCCAGCAGAAAGCAACTGCACCCATTCTGTTTAATGTCTGTAGCACAGGACACCCTGATCACACGGGTGGCAATTCTTCCTTACGGCAGAAGAAAACCAGTCTGTCCCAGGAGGAGAATCAGGGCAGGGAAACCTGCTAAAAATGCAGTCCAAGCTCTGAAACAAACCTCAGCACCAACTGTGAAGAGACTCTGATATCTGCTGACTTGAACAGCTCTGCTTGTACATTAACTTACTTGGAATAATTTGTGATGATTTCACTTTTAAAAATACATTTTGGACAATGTCAAATAACACGTTTACCCATTACCATCCCTTCATTACCTTCAGTGACAATGCCATTTCAAACCTATGTTTTGCTTCAGCAATCTATTAAATCTGTTTCTCTCACAGATGCTTACTTTACCTTTCAGTTCTTTGTACTATATCACTTGAGTAACTATTAAATTTGGATTTATTTCAGGGAAATATCTATATATCTTTTGTAAAAATCTCGATTTGAGGTAGTTACACTCTAGCCTGGGAAGATTCAGATGCTACTAGACTGTAGCTCACCAACTCTGGTTTTTATATCTATGTTTTTTGTATCTCTGTTTTTAAGATTTGATAAATCATGTCCCACAGTCTATAAAGCCAATGAGATCTCCACTGACTACTGGAGTCCACCTCAACATCTATATATAGTTTGATAACACACCTTCTTGTGCTCCATCCTCTTTCTCCTGCTTCCCCTCATGACACTAAGAAGAGATACTTGAAACCAACTTCAGACTTGATTCAGGTAAACAAGAAAGACAAAGAACCATGTGTAGCCAGTGTAAAACAAACATTCATTCAGATTCTGTTAAAAATGTTTCACGCTGAATTCAACATCCACGAAGAGCTAAGAAAAACATCAACACAGATTTCCTGACAATAATTCCTCAAAACTGGGAGACCCTGTTGCTGTTCCCAAACACTATCTGGGCTGCTCTTTCCACAGAATTTTTAAACAGGACAAAATGTCACAAATATGTAATTTATTGATCCAGGGTTTCTACTTCAATATTGTTTACTGCCATTGAAAAACTCCCAAGATCAATTATTATATCACACCTATGTCCAACAGGCACTGAAATGCAATAGAGATTTGACTTTATCAAATCCACAGACTACCACAAAACCTGCTAACGTGATCACAATAGGACAAAGTAGAAGAATTTTGCAAACAGAAGATGTGTATAATGCAAGCAGTGGAGCCATTAAAGTTTTGAGATGGAGGAATGTCCAACGCCAGCCAGCCAAGATCTGGCATCTGCTCATGGCAAAAACAAACACTCTACAACAAAACCTCCCAGATCTCAAAAATCCCTCCAAAAATGATGGCAAAGTCTACATTTGCAAAACCACAGCTTAAATAAGCTGAGCGTGAAGAACTGTATTTCAGACTCTGTACAGGCAAAGTCACTGTGCAACTCTGGGAACTCTTCATGCTCTTGAAGTTGTTGTCAACCATAAGCACATCAAAATACACTCTCCTTCCAGAAAAACAGAGCATCTCTAGCACTGTTTTGCAAACAAAGAGCACAATGGGTTCTGGATACCCTTCCACGCATTTCTCATCACCACTGTTGGCCAAACTGAGCTGTCTTCCAAGCGCTCCCCATGAGGCTCCACTTGGGTCTCCCCCTTTGAGGGAGAGATGCCTAGGCACTAGTCATGGGAGCCTCCAGCACCATTCCATCCTCTACAAGCCTTTCAGCATCAGTGCAATGGGGACAAATACTGCCAGGGATTTTCCTTCCAGCCCACACCTTGAAATAACACTGGGATGTGGGAGGAAAGCATCTAAACTAACACTGCCTCACAGCACTATTTTAAGTGGGAAAACCCTGAAGACTGGTAGGGCTTTGATGCTTTCTCCCAAATGTTGCCACTTTAGGCAATCTCCTCTTCCAGCTTTAATCACCTGACAGCATTAGAGTAACAAAAATAATGAAAACTACTATACATGGCAATGAACAAGCAATGAAAAAGTATTTTTCTGCCAAGTTCAAAACAATAGCAACCAAATACTTTTTATTGTGCTGGCAGAGACTTCTACTATTTCTTAGGCTACAGTATCACTCTTTGATTTGACAATTTACCAAAAAGATTTATTTCAACATTAACATCAGCAAGTCATCCAGTCTTAAAAGCTGAAAAACACATACCTGGCGTACAAAACTGTTAGAGGTAGTATCAGAAGATGTACTTCCATCTGATCCTTTAAATCGGTTTTTTCTTCTTGCCCCTTTACCGTACGACTGTTAAAAAAAAAATCAGAGAAAAAGCATTAGTTTGTGTTGCACAGAAAACTTTCAGTACAAGCATCACCTATGTTTCCTAGGCTAGTAGGGATTCAGATGATCACCTTTGTGCCCATTAATAAGCATATATTCGGTAAGTAACTGATGGAACAATGTGCTCTTGGCTAATTATGTCCCAAATGTACTGGGTTTTATTCATACTCAGGTTGGAGAAGCATTTAAGTTGTAGCATCATTCACTCAAGTCACAACGATTTAGAAAGCATGGAGTTTCTTTGCAGTAGTTAAAAAAACAAGCTAGTAAAGGAGATACTGGAGCAGTCGCTAGTACATCATAGCTATGAGCTAAGTCAGCTGAAGGAACACGAAACAGCAAGAAGTGACCAACAACTTGTTAATTCAGATAAAATCTTACAATCAAGGGGGAATTTACAATAATATTTAAAAAATGTTGAAGTAAGTAAAAGCATTATAATAATCAATAAAGGAATAGACACGTAAATGGGAAAAGGATAATATGAAATGAAAAAGAAAGTCATTGCTTTTATGTACTAAGCAATCAAAAAGATACCATGACGAAGCAATTTTTGGCTGCGGCAAACATTATTAAACTATGATTTAGAAAAACAGCAAATGGCCTAGCCCCTCACAAAAAAAAATCTATTTATTCTGTGAGATGACTACAGTCCATCAATAAATATCATAAAACAAATTTTAAAAAACATGAAGGAGTTTAAAACTATGTTAATTGCAGCCATTTATTTTTATGGTGGCTGTAAACTGTACCTTGACAGCACCATAGATCCTTCCCAGGGCATCCCTCCCAGGTATAGCAAAACCTCACAGATTTGTTCTGCACAACTACACTGAGAGGCAGCACTTCCTATCTAGCCATGTTATTCAAATTCTTCTAAACTTACAACAAAATTATGTCTTGACTACGCCAAACATTATTTTTCTTGAGGCTGATTAATGCAATATTTTTTCTTCACTCATCACCTGCTGCTGTAAAGGTCATTTTACTAATTCATCTCTCTGGATCAAGTCTCCTGTCTTTAAATACCTCTCACAGTCCCCTGCAATAAACAAGGTCTTTGTCTTCACTTTCAACGTCTGCCTTAGTTTGTTCCCAAACTCAGCTCTCATCTTGCATTCAGCACTGAGCTTCAAAGTACCACAACTCAGGAGAAACCAACACAAAACCAAACAAGAGCCTCCATCACCTACATACTACATTTTCAGAAAGTCATTTCATATCCTACCCCACACTATCTTACAATCTTTCTCTGAAGAGAAAATATTTCTTCACAGAAATCTCACTGTTGTCCTTAAAATGTACAACAAAAAAAACTTCTTGATAATAAGGTACTTAGTGTGCTGATATCTAAAAATATTACAGTACTAGGCTCTGGAAGAGGGGGCAGGCCTCTTGGGTGGACTACAGGAGGGAAGTGAGGTTGTGTAGGTTAAAAATCAGAGGGGCTAAGGTTGAACTAGAATTCAGGTTGGCAAAGTCCGTGAAGGATAATAAAAAATCTTTCTATAAATATGTAAATAACAAAAGGAAAACTAGGGAGACCATACAGTTCCTTTTGGACACAGAGGG